>JAIOTZ010002163.1:0-22722 GCA_023374045.1 Limonium bicolor | reverse complement strand
ATTTTGATGGTATGCTTGTAGCTTTAGTGAGTGATTGATGAAATGCTAAGAGTGGTGTGAATCTTTGACTTGTTTGAGTGCCGGGGGCTGACTGTTTGAGTTGAACCCATTCACAGAATTAAACGTTGGACGTGGTGGAGGGTTAAACTTTCCTATGTAATGGAAGGCAAATTAGATGTGCCACGCATGCCACGTGTTAAATTATTCCCCTTTTCCTATGGGGAAACATTTTCTTCCGAATGAGTCTCTATATATGGATAATTCGAATCCATGAATAGTGATTCTGGTCTAAGACGTGTATCTTTCTATCCGTAATTGAACTATTATATTATAAATACGATGAGGATCCCCTCTTTTATGGGACTGCTATGAGCATTGGCCTTTTGAAGTCTGCATTTTTAGTCCTCTATAAAATATTTTGTGACCCTAGTGTTATTTTTTTTAATTAAGTGCTAAATAGCAGTTTGGTGGTATGGCCACCACACCTTATTGTCAGTCCCACAGGCGGGAAGTCGGCATAGGCTAAAGCCTATCTCAAGTAAAAACTAGCATATAAACAAAGAAGAAATAACAGCATCTGAGCAAAAATAAACCAGGACAAACAGCAGGCCTGGGGAGATGTCTAATGAACAAGCATCGGAAGGAGAACAAGGGTCAACATAGGAGATGAGTCTCCAGATTAATCCTTGAACAGGGATTTCAGATTTGGAACAGCAGCTATTTGATTGGTTGAGTAGAGCAGGGGGAATTTGGATCGGTGCCACTCGATGATAAGTCTTCTTACAGACTGAAATTCTTCCGACCAGTTGGGCTCTGCGCTGTTGAAGACTTGGTTGTTTTGAATGCTCCACATTTTCCAGATAGCGAACAGAAACATTGAAGCACAGCCTGGTTTGCTTTTGCCTGTAGGAATAAGATCACACCACAATGCAAAACTGTTGTGCACATCATCGGGCATGGTCAATTGGAATCCCCACCGCACAAGCTGAACCCGAGTTTCTCAGAGATTTTGCAGCTTAGAAATAGGTGCTGCATAGTTTCTGGATACCTGCAACAGAGAGGACATAGGAGTTCTCCAATGGGGATCAGATTTGCTCCAAAAAAGCATGTCCTTTGTTGCTAGTTTTTTATCGAGGTATAACCATACCAGAAGCTCAATACGAGGGGGTGCCAGGTTCCTCCAGAAACCTGATGCCAGCTAGCTATGTTGAGAGTTTTAACGTCCACCATTCCTGGATAAAAACTCTTGGCTGAAAATTCCTCTTAGCAGTGAGGTTCCAGCTTAGATGATCAAATGCTTGAAGAGTAGGTGAGCATTATTCAATAGAGTCAGCAGGTTGTAATCCTCCTCTTGTACATAGTTGAACATATTTTGTCTCCATAGCAGTTGCCAAATCCTAGATTCACCGTTCTAGAGACCAACATTTGCTACTGGTTCAGTCTTCTGCTCACTAACCAAGTACAGCCGCGGGAATATAAATTTGAGGGCTTGTGATTTGCTCATGGATACTTGAAGCGGATTCACTCTCCATTCGCTAGCGTCCAACGCAGATTGTTTTCGATCAAATGTTCACTTGATGGGCACCACAATTTGATTGTAATGATTGATTTCCAGAGGCCATTTCTTTTATTCGACAGCCATGAATGGTCATAGAGTGGTAGACTTATATCCACTATGTAGACCAAAGACACTACCTTTTGCCACAGTTTTTTTATCAATGCAATGGTAGTCCCACCACCACTTAAATAGCAAGGCAGTGTTTTTGGTTTCCAATTCAGCGATCCCTAAGCCTCCTCTTTCCTTGGGCACCACAATTCTATCCCAGCTGATTAGTGGCATGCCTCATTTGCTGACCACGCTATCAGTAAACCTCCGGAGTGACCTTCAGCTAATACTTCTAGCCATTTTGTTGGATTACCCGCACCCCATAGACTACGCCTGCGATTAACATGTTTCATGTGATGCGTTTCCATTAGCCCCACCAGAATTGCCTTTGAAAATTTGATGTCCTATTTCGGTAAAGCCCATTTCTCTGGATGCTTGGTGCCTCTTATGTTGTGGAATCCCAGTGCTGCCATGCTTCTTTTTTACCTGGCTTCCTCAAATCGCCTGCTTCTACACAAGATGCGTGAATAATTCTGCGAAGATAAGTCTGGCCTTGGTATGTAGCATCCCACTTTATTGTTAAACTGTTGACATTTTCTCACTTCTTCAGTAATCAGAGATGAAGAGGTATCTCGGTTGTTGACTGAATGAGGTGAAGAATATTGATCGGGCGTTAATACGACACGGAGGTTAATAGGAGTAGGAGGGACCAAGGCGGGAACTTTCTGAAATGTGGAGAATATTTTGACTGTTATGCTGGCTAACAGGGGGGTATAATTCCGAAATATTTTTCTCAGAGAACACGTGACTAGGCTGGGCTTGAGTTGGGCTTGAAGTTCCTCTTGGCTTTGGGCTGTAATCAATGTGCGCTTGAGCATTTGAGGAGTGTGGCTGGGCTCTTCAATTGTGCAGCTCCACATTAATTACTGCTGCAGCTTTGTTTATTCCCCATGAATTAATGATGATTTGCCAGGAGGAGAGATCGAAACGATTTTTCCATAGATAGTGCCTCTACCAAAGTATATTCTTTTTTAGGATCTCGAGGGGCAATGTGTCTTTCCACTATTCATCGTGCAGGTTGGTTATTACCTTTATTCCAGTCCTATATTCTTGCTGCCTTTTCCATGGTAAGAGTAACGTTTCCTTACCATTTATGCTCTTGTCTTCTCTGTTGCGTACCACGAGGCTAGTTTTGGCGGCTGACTCGTATTCACTTTGCTCAACTGAAACGACATTGGCTGTCTCGTATCCTTTTAGCTCTGTTGAAACGGCAACTGGTGGTGCGTGAGATTGGGTTTGATTTCTGATTACTGCTTTTAGTGGTGAATCTGGCTCTGTTGGTTGCGCCGCCAGATATCTATCAGAGAGTTCTTCTGACCAGAACTTAATAACCCCTCTACGGCTGTCCTGCAGTCGAAAATTACCTCCACTTCTTCATTGATAATTTTGTAAGATGGTATTTCAATGGTCTCGAAGATGTCCAGGTTTTGGGGCAGAATTGACATGTCGTTTTCAATTTTAATTACCCTTCCAAACTTGCTGGCAATGGCTTTTGCTGAGGCTTCACTCCATGTAATCGGTGGAATACTCTTGATTGCCATGCTTGTGGTACGTTGATGTTGGGGGGTACATTTTTACTCCATTTGATATCATCCATTCTTCCTTATTCCACTTCTCTTTGTGGAGAAAAGTGTCTCCGCATTCCTCTGTCTTAAAGATGATTAGGTACTCATATGAAGAGAGCATGATAATATGCTCCAGAAGATCCTTTCGTTTTGTTTCAGTTTTGATTTGTGCCGTAGAGTACTATCTTTGAGTTTGTAATGTGACTGCTCTATCTAGCCACGAGATTAGCATCTCAGAGGGGGTGAGTTTGATGAGACTCTTGGATTCAGAGACCTCGGATTGACAATGTTCTGCCTGGATACCAGTGAGTCCGGGGAGGGTTTTGGCCGTTGATTAATTTCTTTCCTTGGAGGTGGAGGTCTGTGGTTAATCCTTGCTTTCCATTCCTGCTTTGCTTTCTTCAGTGGTCTTGTGAATTGAGTAGCAATTCGAACCCCATCTACCCATATGCCGTTTGTTTCTCGAATGGCTTTTGCCGCTTCCTCCTTGCTATTGAAGCCATTGAATGTGTACCTTGTGTTTGTTGCAAGCCTCTTTTGATGGGGACGGTGTACGCTGATTATCTTGCCAAAAGGTGCTAATACCTTCCATAATGTGTTGAGTCTGGTATCGTCATGAAGTTTGTCTAAGTAGACAGCACTCGACTCCTCTCCCGTGTGGGTGGTTAAGTTGGCCATTGTGGGAGTACAAGGTTGTTGTTGGTGATGGTGGACGAGAATTGGAGGAGGTGATGAAGAGGCTGGTTTTGTGGTGTGTTTGGGGAGGTTGGGGCTGTACTTTGTGGTGAGCTTGAGAAGGCCGGGGCTGAGTATTGGAGGTGGTCAAGGCGTTTTGTGATGTTAGTCATGGCAAGTGACGGTGGTGGACTTTGTGGGGTGGACTTTAGGTGAGAGGGGGTAAGAGAGAGAAGGGAGAGTGAAATTCATGGCGTTTGACCTGAATTTTCTCTTGTGACCCAACTGTTATGTTCCCAACAAAGTAACTTAAAGTAAATGCTCTCATTGTACTATATATTGCAGAGTTAGCATCTGGTTATTATAACATGTTGTAGATAGGGCATTAAAAAATCTTATATACTATTTGGCTTATAATCATCTCCTCAAGTGTTCTGATCCTTTGAAGGTTCTTCGGATTCTGATGCTTCCAATGTCATTTCTTTATTCATTTTTGCTCATATGAATACTGGATCTAGTTGTGGCGATTCTTGTATTCATTCCTTTGATGTGTAAGATTTTTATAGAATTACTTTCCGCATCTTTCTTCTGAATTACATTGCTTCTTACAAATGGTTTGTTTTCTTTGCCTATTTCAACTCAAAGTTGTTTCTTCTGAGTTGTTCTTTTGTTTACATTTGTGCCTTTACAGAGCTATATCTCCATGCAGTTACTGAAACTCAGCTCGTAGTAGATACTTCAAGAGGGGGAACCCTACGAATTAATGTAAAGTAAATCTTCTCATTGTATAATTAATTGCAAAGTGAAGCATAATGTTGATGCATCTCATTTCAATTTTTCTTATAATGACGAGTGCCTTCTTTGAGGTCTCATGTGAAGCAATTTATGTGTTGTGATGTACCTCCTGAATATGGAAACCATCTAGAAAGTTGTTGGGGGGGGGGGGGGGGGTGGGGGTGCAGCTATAATGATATAACTTTCTGCTGTACTTATGATATACTGGTTTACTTGCAGTTTGATGTTTCTTTTCCTGCTCTTCCTTGTTCAATACTAAGTCTTGATGCAATGGACATCAGTGGAGAGCAACATCTTGATGTGGTAAGTACTCTAAAAAATACTGTAGTTTTTTGAGTATTTATTAAGTGTTCTAATAATCTAAAAGGAGATAATACAACCCTATATTTATAGACACCTTTGGAAGGGTCTAGATACTCAAGGGAAGAGACATCTTGGAAGTGTCTGTTAAAGAAGTATATATAACTAAACATATACAATTAATTACATGGTGGATAGACATAAAAGTCTAATTAATTACATAAATACTACAAACACTAATGGTGTCTGTTCTGGTATAGGACTATCAACACTCCCTCTCAAGTTGGGTTTGTAAATTCTTTCATCCAGCTTGGAGATAAGATTATGAAATCTCGGACTAAGGAGAGGTAGAGAACACGTTTGCAATCTGTTATTCAAAGGGTATATAGCTTAGATCAATTAGACCTCTTTCAATATCCTCTTTGGTGAAAGTATCGGTCAATCTCAATGTGTTTGGTACGATCATGCTGGACAGGATTGTGGGCTATGCTGATTGTAGACTTGTTGTCACATCTCAACTCCATGGGCCTTTCCATCTGATTCGTGAATCAGATAGAATAATTATGATCCAAAGCAGCTCTCATAGACCCTGGGCAAGGGGTCTCAGCTCATTTTCTGCAAAAGATTGAGCCACAACATTCTGTTTTTTGCTTCTTCATGTCACAAAATTTCCTGCCACAAACATATAGAACCCTGTAGTGGCTGTAGGTCAGCAAGAGAGCCACCATCATCAGTATCAGTGAGGGCTTGAACTGTTAGTTGTTCCCTCCTTTTAAACAAGAGTCTCTGTCGTGGGTTCCCCTTAAGTAGTGTAGAACCCTATCGACAGCTTCTAGATGTGGTTTTCTTGGGTCATTCATGAATTGACTTAGGACACTTACCATGTAGAAAATATCAGGTCTAGTATGGGAAAAATACATCAACTTTTCATACAAATGTTGATACATTGCTGAATCAACCTTATGCTCATCGTCGTCAGTGTGTAGCTTATGATTGAGATCCATCGGTGAAGTTGCTAGTCGACACCCACTCTTGTCTGTCTCACTTATACTTTTTTTGGCTGATAAAGATGCCTTGAGATGAGAGGACAACTTCAATTCTAAGGAAATATTTGAGAGATCCAATAGACTTCATCTCAAATTTTGATTTGAGCTGCTTTCTAGACGTCGCGTCTTTGTAGGATCATTAGTAGTAGGAGAGATAACCGGTTGGTCTTGTGGAGGATTATGGAATGAGGGAGAACAACTCAGGGTATTAATTTGAGGGAAAGATACGCAAGACTTTTTGGCAAATTTATACTTATTAGATTGAAATTTGAAATATCAATACCACTAAAGAGGTGCAGGAACATTAATTTTAGCACATGAAAGGAGGGATGGCCAAAGTGCTTTATGATGAAGCCAAATAGTATGGTATTAGTAGTGCTAGAAGCTAGGACCTAAGGTGAGTAATTTGAGGTAGCAAGTATATCAAAGTAGTACAGTCCATCCTGCTGTTTAGAAGTTCCAATCATTCTATTTGTGTGCAGATCCAGCACGATACACCATGAAGGAAAGAAAATAGCAACACAATTAAGGTCAATAGTAAGTTTGTGGATAGGTGCAAGGTTCATGGCAAGTTTGGGAATGTGAGGTATTTTTCAGATTTAGTTGGTCGGAAAGTATGACATTGCCATGTCCAGCAACACGTGCAGAAGTGCCACTAGGAGTAGTGACGGTGTCATTAGTAGAACAGGGATGATAGTGTGTAAGTAAAGATGAGGCAGAGGTCATATGTGAGGAGGTAGCATCGGAGTCCAAGATCCAAGCTGAACGTGGAGCATGTTTTGAAGCATTAAGACAAAAATTTGTAGAGGGTTTACTTTGCAGAGCAAGAGAGCTATGACTAGAATCATTAGGGGTTTGAAGAGATTGCAACATTGCTCTGTGTTGTATTTCTTCTTAAGATATGGATTAGGGCACACCGAAGTTGCCATATGTAAAAGTGAAATAATTTGCATGTGCATAATTTGAAGTAGCTTCCTTTAACATAATTGGATCCTTAGTGGAGAGACTTACACTGGATTTATAAAGAGAGGGCCGAAGACACCGCGAAGATAGAGGTGGTGTAGGATAATTGAAGATGCACTAGGGAGAGAGGTGATCTGACAGCACCTAGGAGAAAGGAACACTAGGATAGGGCAAAGAGACCCAGAAAAAGGTTTGGTGCTGACGATTTAGAGCTGGAAGCGCAACCAGACATCAAAGAGGCTGCGGTGTTTGGTGTTAGCGTTGAAGAAGCTGGCGACAGCCAGAGAGAGAAGGGGGTACGTTTAGGCTCTATTGAATATTTATTCAGTGTTCGAATAATCTAAAAGAAGATATACAGCCTTATATTTATAGACACCTTTGGAAGGGTTTGGATATCCTAAGGGAAGAGATATCATGGAAGTGTCTGTCTAGGAAATATAAATAACCGAACAAGTACAATTGATTACATGCTGGACAGACATAAGAGCCCAATTAATTACATAAATAATAGCCAAGCCCTTGTGGCTTGGTCGGTAGAGGAGTGGTATACTGGAACTAAAGGACCTGGGTTTGAAACCTACCCACTACCGTAACTATAAAAAAAAAAATTATATAAATAATAAAAGCACTATTTCCTAGACTGATGGTGGCTGTTCGGTATAGGTCTGTCAACACATACTACCTTAAGTCCTTCTTAAATAGCTTACATTTTTACATCGTCATTTAAAACTTATACTTCTCTTCATGTCTCAAGTTTCCTTCTATTTGGTGTTTCTTGAATATAGGGTAAATTAGTCTTTTTCTCACTCTTCATTTTCTGTTTGATCTGGTCAATTCATCTGTGAGATTATCATAATTGCTATTTGAGACAACCGTAGTTTTTTTTTAGATGTACAGCTGTTGAGGTAATACTAATCATAAGTGCTCTACTAATTGTTATTCGCACGCTTCAAATCAAATATACCTAAGCATGAGGAGATTGATAAGTACATGAGAGTTCTTGATGAACAAATATGGAGCTGATACTGTAGAGTTTGGATGTCATCTGTAACACATGAATCTGGCAGTTGGCTCTAAACTTTTCGTTGTCTTTCAGAGACATGACATAATCAAGAAAAGACTAGATGTGCATGGGAAGGTCATAGAGACAAAGCCTGATGGAATTGGTGCTCCCAAGGTATTTCCAGAACTCTGCATATTTGATAAGTATGTACACCGAAAGTGGTCTGAGCACTGACTGCAATTATTGAAAACATTATTGGCATATGTTGTATGTGGATAGGAGATCTGCTATCTTGCTATTAACTAATGATGATATAGGTACTGCCTTGCAGCAGAGTTTCTTGTGGTACACCAAGCCGCAGACATGGTTCCCAGGATTTTAGGACATATTTAGCTATGTCAACTAAATACGGGGAAAGAGGATAGGATGTCATCTGTATTGTTAATTCTTGAGATCCATAATCCTCTTGAGATGTATGACTACACATCTTCATCTTGGTCAAATTTAGTCTGTGCGTTGTATTTTGGAAGATATTTATGCAGATGGGCTGTTTGCTGTTTTTTTACCTATTATGTTAAGTAGTTATTATTTAGAACAGGCTGAGAATATCTTTATAGGTGTGACATATAAACTTTAATAATTGAATAGCCAGGTGGGGAATGGGTATCATGTCAATATATGTCCAACTTTTATATCTTCTGAACTTTCCTTCTTTCCTCTGCTGATATGCTCCATTGTGTGTCTGCAACTCTGTTATGTCCTTTAAAGCTTTATGGTTATACACTCAGAGATTTTTCTGAAATGCCTCTTGAGACTTTTGGTTTTGTTCAACTCCTTGTCATTTCTTCGTTTACTTCTTATATGTTCCTTGTTTGGTTTAACACAGATTGAGAAGCCCTTACAGAGACATGGAGGCAGGCTAGAGCATAATGAAACGTATTGTGGTTCATGCTATGGGGCTGAAGCTGTATGTTCCTAATTCTTGTCCTTGATCTTTGTGCACTTGCTAGCATAGGCACCTGTTAAACAGATCAAGTGGTCTGTGATACAGGTACGCAGAAAAATTCCCAACTAATCATCCTCTGAAGCCCTCTTGTTATTCTTTAACTCCACGATAAATTACTCTGGCCGCACACCCTACCTTAAGTAGGTATATTAAGCGCTAACAAACTATTGCAGCTGGCAGGGCTGCTTACAAAATCCTAACAACTTTCCAGCTGTAAATAACAACAAATATAACTATAACCAAAGACTAACTAACCATGCCACAAAATCCTAACAACTTGCCTGTGGTCTGAGGTAATAAAAATAAATAAAAAATAACCTACTACAAATATAAATATAACCATAGGGTAACTAAGCACACCACGAAATCGTAACTACTTGCCTGCTGTAAATAGCAATAAATATAAATAGAATTAAGTAGCCCCACCTATAGTTAATAATACCAAACCTCCTATCATCATTCCCCTTATGGTCCATCTTGTCCTCAAGGTGAAAAAAAAGAATTGCTCTTTAAGGATAGAAACAGGCTCCCGAAAGAGTCAGCATTGGGACAATCTGCCCAACGAATAAGAGCCTTTGCCTCATGGCCTTGGCGATAGCTGAAATTCATTGAAGCAGCAGGAAACACCAACAATTCTAAGTCAGCTGACAGACCCGTAAGAGTAACTGGACCAGTTGGGGCAGCTTTTCGCAGCTGAGGCTCATGGACAATGTGATAATTGTTGGAATTATTGGGTTTTGCTGATGATGCCTCAGTCAGCACACAAATCGAATCAATGAACAAATGTTGGAACTTGAAGTTTTGCTGAAGACGGAGTTCTTATGCATGTAGATCGAGTCGATCAATGATGGAGTCCTGTATCAAGAGCGATCAATCAACGATGGAGTTTTTTCAAACAGATCGAGTCAATCAACACCGAAAGTCCATCAACTGCTCGGATCTAGTCGGTTAACAAAAGTAGTCAGTCGACACAAACACACCCAGACAAAGAAACAACATTGCAAAAGCTATATGAACAAGATTTAACACTATCTAAAGTTTTTGTCAGATCGAGTCCATTAGTCTGACAGATTCAATCTCACCTTTGAAGTCGATCTACCAAAGCAGCTGCAACGCCCGCTAAAAATAAGGGTAGATGTTGCCAAGTTGTCTACTGACTTCACGGAACAAGGCTCTAAATATGCTCAGAATGGCGTAAGGCCTAAAAATCATGCAATGTAGTTGTTGTGCTCTAAAAAATTTGGAAATTGATTCTGCCAGTCGTCTAGATTAACTCATTATAAAATGAAGCTCATTTCTACTGATTTATTTGTGCTTTTCTACACCAAATTGCCATATTTTGAGAGAAATCTCCAAAAAAAGAGAAGAGATTTCTATCACTTGTAATAGAAAATATTGAGAGCCACATAGATCGAGTCAATCTAGGTTGTACCTAAGCTTACTTCACTTTCCACAGTGTTGATTAGATTATTAATATGATGAGTGAGTGAGAACCTGCAGCATGTAAATATAAATACAAAAGAAGTTTACATTGTGTCTATGTAAAGATCCTAAAACTACCTTGGTTCTGAGACCGTCACACGCTGCGCACTTATTACCTAAGATACGCAAGACTACACTCACAATACCCCAAAACAGAACAAATACTCTTATATTACACAAATGAAGATTACAAAGCTTGTTCATACAAGTTACAACGTGGAAGCCAAATACAAGCGGAAACTAAATACAAATGGGCCTCAAGCCAACGATTAAATACAAATATCTGAATTCAAAACTAAAGCAAAAGCAGAAGATCTCCAGCCAAATGCTAAAACCTGCAAATCAGACGGAGATAGGAATGAACAACCAAAGCTCAGCAGGTGATAAACTTCATCAGTTGATTATGCTCAAACAGTTTACAAAACATATATATATATACATATATACGAATAGCAAAACAGAATCCGAAATCAAAGCATAAGACTTTCAAAACAGACTAAAGAGCAAAGCAGAACCAAGCTAAGCGAAAGACTAAACAGAAAGCTAAAATTAGAAGGCTTTTCAGAAACCAGAAGCTCAGCAGAATTCAGAAGTCAGAATACAGACCGTCAAAGACCAGAAACAGGAGTAGAACAGAGTGAAGTCAGAAACCATGATCACGGGATGTTCACCGTGGGACGTTCTCATAACAGAGCGGAGATTAGACAGAGTGGTTCACAACAGATAACTTACAAAATGAAAGCGGGACCCTAGAAACCAGCTGACACAACAGAACAGAAACGAAAGTCCTATGGATCAGTAGATCCCACAACAGAAGCAGTTGAGACTGCTATAGACCCGTCGGTCACTAAACATCCTAAGGAAACCCAAGGAACAGAAAATGGAAGGACGTCCTGCGCAGCATGCTACGGGATAGCCAGACTGACCATCCATGACTCATAAGTTATGTCACTAGATCCCCAAATTGGAAGTTTATTCTTTCAGAAGAGAAGGTGTTGAGGAATATGAACACCAAAGCACAAAAGCTTTGTACAAAATGCCAAAACAGAAGTCATATGATGAGACTAGCAAAACATGGAAGCCAAACAAAACACAAAGGCTGAAACACATTTCCAGAGCAAATCAGAGATCAGAAGCGGAACGACTTTCGGAATGGAAATACATGTAAACACATATCAAAACATGTCAAAATAGATCATACACACTTAGGGGATCAGTACCCCGCTAATAGAAGTCAAAACGGAGCTCAAATGAACAATTTAGACAAAGTCAGAGGTGTGTCCGGACATGTGTCCAAATCTACAAGTCCGTACGCATGCCGTGACACAAAATAGAGGTGTCTAGACATGTGTCTGGACTTACAAGTCCGGACGCACGCTGAACGTCAAAATACACACGTTCTAGACATGTAAGTCCGTACACATGTTGGGTTTGAAAATATAGAAGTGTCCAGACATCTGTCTGAACATACAAGTTCAAACAGAGTCTGAAAGAGAGCATACGAGGTGTCCGAACTTGCATGTTCGGACACAAGCCGAACTACAAATCTCAGAACCATCCTCGCACCTTGTCTGGACACAGCAAAAACGCTAAACATACAGAC
Source organism: Limonium bicolor (assembly GCA_023374045.1). Classification (NCBI taxonomy): domain Eukaryota; kingdom Viridiplantae; phylum Streptophyta; class Magnoliopsida; order Caryophyllales; family Plumbaginaceae; genus Limonium; species Limonium bicolor. The sequence continues at coordinate 10,618 of JAIOTZ010002163.1, read as the reverse complement.
ATCCAGGCAGAAAATAACGACGAATCCAGAAACACCAACTCCATTGTTTTCACAACATTCCTTCTTATCAAATTAGGCAAATCAAAACACTTCCCACGAGGTTTTGATTGAACGAAATCGCAATTCCAAATCAAGTCAGACTCACACAAATTCAGAGAGCAACACCACACAATTAGAAACAGAAACGAAAACCAGAAACCCCCATGGGTGAACACACACGACCAAATCCATGTACCACCTACCTCACATCCGAAGTATTGCACAAATCTACAGACTCCATTTAGCAGTTTCCTCGAATCTCCACTCGAAACAACGAACCACTCCCGACTGATTTAAACAAAGGTCAGAACTGGAATGAGGAACGAAGAAACTGAAATGAAGAACCTCAATCTAAACTCATAATTTCCAAACCTGAGATCTAACGGACTCGGACAACGAATACCAAAAGCCGGACCACTCGAATGATCAAATGTTGGAAGTAGAAGCAAAAGGGGAAAGAAGAGACAAAGAGAGCGCATAGCAGTTGATCGGAAAAAGGATGAGGAAGGAGGAAGAGAGGGGAAAAGAAGTAATGTGATTGAGGAATATTAGAAGTGGAATTAGGAAATTCCTTTTCCAAACTTAATAAACAACGCCAAAGACGTTCTTACCCTTCCTTCCTTAAAAGCTAATAAAATTAACTACAAATGACATAAGTCGCCCTAACATATGACAAAATATGACATCTGCTCCCTTTATGAATCATAAACAAATAAAAAAAGGGAACAACAGTCTAAGTGCGTTTATCTACTGCTTCCGCGTATTACATTGATTGAGTCAATATATCTTGTAGACTCACACGTCAAGGTATCTTGGATCAGCCCACCGATCCTACACTAATCTTTGCATCAGGGGGCAGTTGTAACTTGTAGGCCACTTCACCAAAATACTACACGACAAGAAAAAGACCGTAAGACCAGAGACTAAGCTTTACATTCTTTTGCTTAGAAATAGAGCGAAACTTATACGAGTGAATTCTAAAATACACCAAATCACCGATCCAAAATTTAACCGATCGACGATGTTTATTAGCTTGGGTTTTCATACGTTGTTGAGAAACCAATAAGTTATGTTAAGTTCGTCCAAAAAGTTATCCCTATCCGTTAGCTGGACTTCCACTTCTTCCCCCAATGAATCAAAAGTACTGTAACACAATAAAATTGGCGAATCATGACCACAAACTGCCTAATTGGACTAGACCCCAAGCTCTGCTGAAAAGAAGTATTGGACCAGTATGCCGCCCAGCTTAACATTTTCAGCCAATTCTTGGGCTGTTGGAAAGAAACACACCTCAAGTATTCGTCTAAACAGTGATTAAAACTTCTATCTGCCAATCAGTTTTAGAGTGATATAAAGAACTTAGATAGAGAGAAGTTCCTGTTGTCTTAAAGATCTCCTTTCCAAAAATGGCTAATGAAAATGGTGTCCCGGTCTTAAACTGTAGATTGGGGAAAACCATGGAGTGTAGCCACCTCTCGAGCAAAAATAGCAGCCATATCACTGGTCGTAAAAGGATGTTTAATTGGGAGAAAGTGCACAAATTTTGTCAATTAGTTCAGTACCACCAGACAGTGTCGATGCCTTGAACCTTTGGAGTCCAAAAATAAAGTCCGTGCTGATCTCTTCCTGAACTCTTTCGAGCAACTAGTGCTGGGTAGAGAAGGGACTAGTGCTGGGTCGGATAAAGCCTGCTAATCTCAGTTCTTCTACAATCTTTTTGAGTTGGTAGTGTGGCTACTGCAAAGGGACCTGGTGATTGTAGAATCTAGCAGGGGGCAAAGAGTCCAAAGGCTTGTATATTGAAGGAAAACTATCTAAAATCTTCTGCAACTTTTTTTTTCTTTTCAGATTGGCTAAGACTTCAGTAAAGTGATTCCTAGATTGCAAGGAAAACAGAACCAACCACAGCCACCGTCCTCCACTACTTGCAAGGCTGGTTGAACTTCTATGCGGGACAAAGAGCACGATCCATTTACCTGCCCACCAGAATAATATTGACAGAGTATTCCAATTAATTGTAGTGTCACCCAACTTAACTAGTCAATCGATGCCCAAAATGACGTTCACACCCGAAATTAGAAATGGTAGACAATCGATGAAGAACTCAGCTCCACTGAGATGGAAAACCCGATTTCTATTGATTCCCTTCCCTATTTCAGTAGCTCCATTACTCACTGTCACGCCAAAGTGAGAAGAACCATCAATCGGTAAATCCCACCCTTGAACCAAACTCTCCTGCATAAAGTTGTGGGTCACCCCACTATCAACCAGAATCACCGCTCTGCGCCCTTGTAGAAGACCCACCAAATAGCCTTGCCGATTGGGATCCCCAACAGGGACATCAGCGTCAATTCCGCTTTGAACAAGGAGGGAGTCGATGCAGCCTCATCTTCTTTGGGAACAAATTCGTACTTTTCTTCACCTTCCAGATTATGCATGAGGAGCTGTAGGCCTACGCGGTCTTGCACCTATGGGTAGGAGCCCACTTCTCCCCACATTGGAAGCAAAGTTCTAATGTCCGTCTCCTCTGCATCTCAGCTCCAGGAACACGCCAGGAGTTCGATAATCATCCTAACAAAATAGCCGACGCTGATGAACTAGCTAACAAAGTCCCAGATGAACTAGGGTTGGGGTTTTCTTTGAGAATTTTTCTAATTCTGATGGGCTGGTTAGAGCTAAAGCTAGTATCCGGTTTACTAATGCTTGAACCGGAAGAACGAGAATCAGAAGCAGTAAACTTTGATCCCCGTTGACTTGTGCAGTCAACGTCTTTGTTTCCTCCGCTCAATAGCCATATTTTCCCCTTCAGTCTTGCGAGCAATTTTAATCATTTTTCTCAAACTTTGTGGTGCGTACATCGTTACATTGTGTCACCACTCGGACTGACAAGCCATCAACTTAACACAGGGACATATCCTTGATCACTTGGGGCATGATTCACGGTGATGACCCTCAGGCTTGCCTGAGGAATTGTGCCTAGCCCGTGGCACTTGAGAACCTTTCAAAAACATCCGATTTACGTGGGGCCAGACATACTTACTCAAATATCTATGTTACACAAGGCCAACAACAAGGCATTATGCTTAACCAAAAATGGTTATGACACGTCCACTAATTGGTCAGGAATAAAACTGTAAGTAGCGTTAACCAGAACCAACACCGCCTCCCCTTGCAACATTCCAATTAGCGTTATTGTGTGATGTGAAGAAATTCCCTACAGAGACAACTGGGGCAGCTTTGCTTTATTGTGTGACCCGAAGAAATTCCCAACAGAGACAACTAGGGCAGCTCTGCCTGAAATAAACCAGTATCACTGTCGACAATTTTCTCACCAAGGACCCAGAAAAATGCTTCCTCACCACCCTCACCATTAAATTCTTAGAATCAATCTCCAACTCATCTTTTAACCACCACTGAATCCACCAAAGATTAAGCTCATTCTGAGAACTTTTATTAACCTTCCTCAGAGAAATTCCCCCAAATCTAAATGTCATTTCTCGAACTAGAATCCTAGGTCCCTACAAGTTATGTCTTGTAACCTAAAAGATATCTTTACTTTTTTTCACTGAGACATGTTCTTTTTCTTATATTCGATACATAGCCTAGAGTTCCCAAGAACTTTCCAAGATCACACTCCACAACTATAAAAAGGAAGACCTATTCCCAAAGTTTAAGTAAAAGTTTCTATTTTTACCAATACTCATAATTAATACACAAGATATCCCAACACATCACAAACATCCAATCTCAATCCACATTTTCAACAAGTTCATTCAATATCAAATCTCCTTAGGAGCTTTGAAATCAATATAATTCTATTACTCCATTTTTTTTACAGCCAAAGTTATTCTTGAGTCATTATAACCACCTAAACCCCCAGCTTGAGTTCTCGGTGGTCAGTATTATTCCACCAATATTCACAGAAGATTCCCATAACGAACACTCAACCAAGGTCCATAACTGATAATTTAATCTAACTCCTTCAAGATAGATTGCCATAAGTCCCAAAATAACAAATTGTTTTAGTACTGACACAGTAACGTCGAACCTAAGCTTCCATCTGGGAAGAGCAACCACCATCTGGGAGTCTGACTCAATGATGATATTGATTTGGCTTGTGGCTTCCGCCAGATGGAGACCATCTAGAATGGTCCAGGTTTCAGCCTCTTCAATGTTGGCTTGACCCAGTCCATGGGTGGATCCACCAATCCATTGTCCCCTATGACCTCTGCAAGCTCCACCCGATGCTGTTTTCCCCTGCTGTGAGATTGCACTATCAACATTAATTTTAACCCATCCCGCAGGAGGGGAGATCCAAGCATTCTGAGGCTCCGTGCTCACTTTGTTCTGGGAATGCTTTACTTCTACCACTTCCAGCAGGTCCTGCACCGTAGAGGAAAACAAAGAGATAGACATGTCTTTCTCAGTAAGTTTGTTATGAAACTTATGATTTCTCCAGAACCAAAGAACATAATAGGTGATAGTAAAAATACGAGACCAATCTTAATTACAAACATTTTGAAGAGTATAGTTCTTTAGGTTTAGAGTAATCCAATTCTGAATGTTATAATTGGTCCATTGATCAATAATAGGACTGTTTCTTAATAGATAATTCCATGTTTTTAGGCTCACATGACAACATTTAAGAATATAAGCAGCATCTTCTCTATCCCCACAAACATCACATGAGTAATTTGGAGAAAGCCCACGTTGAAACAACGTGTTTTTGGTTGTAAGACCATCATGTACTATCATCCATAAGCATGTTTTGATTTTTTTAGGGACATTGATTCTCCAGATCATTCTTCACAGGGAGTTACTCTCACCTTTATTCCTAATAATCTCATAAGCAGATGAGACAGTAAGGTCTTCAGTTTTGGCACAGATCAGCCACAGTGGACTCTTTGTCTATGGAAGAAGGGGAGTTAACATAATTACAAAGGGGAAGATCAACTAATCATTTATCAGTCCAAAATTTGACACTTTTTCCTTTTCCAAGTCTCCACTTGGCCCCCTTCTCTACAACCTCCTTAGAGGATGTTATGTTCCTCCAAGTACAAGAGGCGATTATGGACCAAGCCCCTGTGGCTTGGTTGGTAGAGGAGTGATCTACAGGAACCTAAAGGTCCTGGGTTCAAAACCTACCTCTGTAACTATAAAAAAAGCAAGAGGCGATTATGGATTCAGGGTTTTTGTATTTGTTTAATAGAACTTTTGCCTAAAACCCATTCTAGTTATTGACGAGTCTCCAACTCAGTCTAGCAAGGCAGGCTATTCATTAAATGGGACTCCCTAATGCCTAGCCCTCCTTCGCTTAAATGGGGCTCCCTAATGCCTAGCCCTCCTTCGCTCTTAGGCCTACAAATTTTCTCCGAAGAGATAGTATGAAGTTTTCTTTCATTGTCTTGTGACCCCAGAGAAAGGCCTTATTGGTTTTATCCAGCCTTTGACAGATTGAAATAGGAACTTTTTGACGTATCATATTAAAGTTGGGGATTGAGTTGAGAACTGATTTAACAAGAACTAGCCTGTCCACAAAGGATAGGGTGATTGGTTTGAAGAATTTTTCAGGAACTTTGGAGCAATTTGTTTGATTTTTCTGTAAAGACATGACTTGATTTTTCAATGAGCTGATAAGATTATGTGCATCTCTTAACTCACTTTCAAGTTTTTCAACTCTTTGCTCGGACTTTTGGAGTTTAAGACAGTCATTGTTGACATGACCTTTTAACACATGTATTTATTCATAAAGTAAAGCTATCCTTTCTTGCTCTTCTGTTAAATCAAATTCATGATGATTAGGATCTATGAAGTAAGTGGACAGATCTAAGGAAGGAACAACACATGACTTTGAGAAATTTTCGATTACCTTTGAAGAGGGAGTCTTGCATACCTAATTCTTGTGAGCCATGAGGTAGATTAAACCGGACGTCCGATCTCTGGTTCTTCCGTGTCAGAGTCTCCCCATGCCGCATTTGCTACCAGTGACGATTGCTCTCGATCATCTTTCTTCTTTAGTGGACAGTTGTTGGCATAGTGCCCCGGTTTCAAGCATTTAAAGCATATATCTCCTGTTCTAGTGTTCCCTTGCTGATTTCGGTTGTATGATTGATAGGGCCGATTCTGGTTTTGACCCGATCTGTTTTGACCATTCCTTTCTGATCTATCTCGCATGAATTTCCTAAAAAATTTGACCAGCATGGCCATTTCCTCAAAGGTATTCGCAAAACCTTCCTCGATTATGCCGTCGATCAGTGTGTCACGCAGTTGTTGTATTAGGTCTTGATTTCATTTATGGGTGATATCTGGTAATACCTTTTGAATGGTCTTTTATATATCTTGTGCTATGGTAAGCAACAGGTTGTGCAATTCTATGATTTTATGTGCTAGCTTTGTTATGGTTGTGCTATGTTTATAAGTACTAATATCTATGGTACTGTATACTCGAAGTTTTACAAAGATAAAAGTATTTTACATGTTATAGTAAGAATTACTCAGCTTTGCTGATTTTGGCTTTATGCCCTGTGGTCTTTTCTCTGTATGACTGACCACACATACATGAAGTGATGGTGCTTCTTCCTAGTAATGAAGTTGCACGAGAGTGTGGAGCTAAAGAGGACTAGAGTAAGAAGTTAGAAGACAATGTAGCTATTTCCATAAAGTTTAAATGTAATAGGGTTAAACTCTTTGTGTAAGCTAGTAAAGATAGTGTAAGTTAATGCCTAGTTTTCAAAGAAGATCTTAGTCGATGTTAGTGAGTAAAGAATTTAGAAGATAATTTTGGAAGTACAAGTTGTCGAAAGTTGTGGTTAGATTTTGAATATATAAGAGTTTAAAAGTATAACTTAATTTGGAAGAGATAATGGTAGTTAGCCTTAACAATCACTGGTAGGTGGTTGTGGCGGTAACATCCCAGTAGTATAGTCAGTCTTCCACTGCTTCGTTTTGAGTTTTAGTTGTTCTGAAATCCAGGGTATTACACATTAATTGGTTTTGAAGTATCCACAATAATTTATAAACATTTTCATAGATTATTAGAAACATGTACACAACCTTCTATAATCATTTCCATCACTATTTAAAAAAGATGACACTAATTGTTATATATATTCCTTTGGCCGTTCTTATCAAATCATTATGTATAAGAATATTTTCTTACCACTACAACAATGTTGAGCTATGGGGGCAACTTGTATAACATCAACGGAGGCAACTAAAAACTTGCCTCACTTCATATATTCAAAGGGGGTGAGTAGCGTTGGTGCCTCTGATGATCTACTCAATGGAGGCGAGTATCATTGTGGCCTCCTTATATGATCAATGGAGGCGACTATATATTTGTGCCTCCGTTGGTCTGTTTTTTGTGCTATGCCATATAATATTATTGGAGGCGACTTTAAGATTGCCTCCGTTGACTATACCAAGAGAGGAGAGTTTTCATTTTCGCCTCCGTTGCATAATTAGATAAGATTAAGCGAGGCGCGTCATGGTAGTTGCCTCGGTTGTTTTAATTATAGATGGAGGCGACCTTTGTTTGCTCGCCTCTGTTTGAACTTCTAATTTTTCCTTTCTCTACTATACTCGTGAAACTGCTCTCCCGTCCTAGTCACTACCCACCACGAGCTACCTTGTCGAGTTTTCTCACTTTACCATCACCGTATTTCCCATTCAACAACTAACGATAGTGCTCCTCATCACTTACATCAGTTGAGTAAGGTCTTGTTCAAATTGACTAAGAGTCTGGCGACTAACTACCGTTCCTCAGCACTTCGCTCTAAACTCAGCCCTCAACTTCTTACTGTGGATAACTCTCTCACTGCATATCCTCCTTGTACTTGTCCAATCTGTTACAGAATCCCACATCGGTCGTATGGGAGGCTGGTGTGTGGTTCATATAGGACCATGGGCTCTCCATCCCTTGAGCTAGCTTTTGGGATGGCTCTCTCATGGTCCTGTAACACAATCTTGATCATCTCGCCGTCTATTATCCTCTGTATCGATTGATAATTTCGCGGTCTACCACCTTTATCTTCTGGAGTCTTCGTCGTTCTCTGTATGCTACGCCGTCGAACTTTTCGGGCCTCCGTCATCCTCTACACCGGAATTTGAAGTTGCATTGTCCACGGGAGCATGGTCGTCCTCGCTTCGGTATCATTCTCTTCTACTGGTATTTTATCCTTGTATCCCATCAAATTTGTTGTTCCTCTCAATTTACTATACTATTTATGTAAAACCTATCATCCAATATATCAAACCTATTTTTCAGCCCACCTACGATAAGGAACCATGAGCTGGGTCAGCGTCACAAGGATGCTGTTGCCAATCGAATCACTAATATGTGCAAAGAGAAAGCTGCCAATGAAAAAGTTAGCACCAGGTTGCTCTAATATATCAAACCTATTTGACTTCCGGCATTTAGGTGTACTAATATTACCTTAATTTGATTCGATTGCCAAAAAGTTAGCACTAGGTTGCTCTAATTTAATATTAGTTGTGCAGTCACTCAAAATGTCCAGAGCATAAGAGTAGAATAAATGGATTGGATGCCGAGGTTTATTTGGCAAACGTGTTTATCACTATGGTAATTCTAACAGACGTTAATCTTATATTCCTATCATTGTCGTAAAGAAAAGATCATATGACATGGATTCTACTGTGGTTCCATCATGACCTTTTCTCTGAATTGATTACGACGTACTATTACTTGAGGAAGAGGGTTGTGGTGCCCTCCATCCAAGTTATTAACTTTCACCTGTCTAGGTCCTCTTAAACGGGATTGACAAGTTTGTATAATACTAAGCATCTGTTGCCTACCTATGAATATGGAGGTTGAGGTACGGAACTAGAGGACCTGACATGTTGTCCTTTTCACTTTTAGTCAGGTTTCAGTTAGTTGAAGATTCTACATGCTTGTTGAGTTGAATAATTCGGGGGGACCTAAAAAATATACCAGAAGAGATACTGATATTGTAAGTTCGTGTTTGTATTAATGAAAAGTTTCACAAGGCTTGCTTTAATTAGGGAATTTAAGTACAGACCACAATTTTTGAGTTTCATCATTTAGTGATCCAACCCTTGCATCATAGCATTTGGGGATTGGTTCTTTGATCGGTCACCTGTTAAGCTCCAAATAAAAATTTTGATTCAAGTCAAACTGTCAAAAGCTAAGTAGCAAAGTCGTCAATCCAATTCTGCACTTTTTTTCAGGTTAATCCTGATCGGTACCTTCTTCTTCAAGATGATTTTGTTGAAAATATTTTGGTTGCACAAAGGGATGCAGCTTCTTCTTCTGGTGTTGATAATTTTCAAGTTAACCCCAAGTACAAATCGTTTCTTGCAGCTGCTCTTGGATCAGGCTCTCAGCTTTTAACCTGTACGCTCCTCATTACTAGTTTCTTAAAGACACTACTGAAAATGATTGTTGTCTATTCACTTAATAGCTATTGTTGGTGCTTTGCAAAACTGTTTTTATTGTTTATTGGCACTGGTTGGAGTATTTTACCCATACAACAGAGGAGCCTGCTTACTAATTTGGTTGTCATTTATGCACTTGCATCTGGAATAGCTGGGTATAATGCAACTTCCCCTCTTACTGCCAGCTAGAAGACTCAAACTGGGTAAGTGCTCAAAAAATATCTTTTTTCCGGATTTCTGTTTGTGAAGAACAGATGATTATGTAATGCAGTTGTATATTCATTTTCTTTTGAATTGCAGGTTTGGAATCTCTTGCTTACTAGGTGTCTCTTAGTCAATCGCACAAATTTGTAGTGATGTAAGTATCTTTTGAAGTAACTATTTGCTGTGTCTAGATATGTCTTATTCTGGAATAGCCTTCACTATCTTATTCTGGAATAGCCTTCACTATCTTTTGAGGTAAGAGAAGGGCATTCTCAAGCCCTTCTCTTACCTCTGATTTGGGGCATTCTTAAGGTCTGAAGAATGTTTGACTAAATTTTCGTGCATCTACTTCAAGTGGATCTTCTTCTCGATTGTATTTTCTTCTGGCTACATTTTGCTGATTTTAGTTTCTCTAGACCACATAAACAATGCTAATACATGATGTTTACCTTAGTTTTCATGTACTTTTCAGTGGTCATGATTGTTACCAAGTGAAGGGGAAGGTGGATACAACGAAATTAGGTATAGTTTGCTATTGATTATGTTCATAGGTAATCGAGAGTCCAAATCTAACAGTGTTTGAAAATGCATAATTAATTTTTTCCTGTTCTGGTCCCACTCACTCGGCCGTTTCGTTGTTGCAGGTGTTATGGATAACTTTTTTTTCAGTTTACGGTAACCACTTTGGGAAGTTTTTTTTTTTAATAAAATTTGGTTAATTATTTGTTTATATATATATTGAGAAGATAGAAAGTTATACTAACATGGTTCTTTCTGAGATTTGATTCCACAGCGCTCCAAAACTCCAGAAGATTCGGATGCTAACAATACTCCTACCGATCCTGGAAAAACTTTATTGACCATCAGAATCTCTTCGCTAATAGCAACATAATTTAGTGATTCAATGATGACTTACTTGTATTGCTTCTCGTTGTTTTGTATGTTATTCAGATTCTACAAG
>JAIOTZ010002162.1:0-22743 GCA_023374045.1 Limonium bicolor | reverse complement strand
ATGTCGGGTAATGGAAAAACCTCACAGTCTTGAGAAATATCCATTACGTTTCTCACCAAGGTTAGGAAACTCTCAGGTATCCTAGGTATAGATACGCCACCTACCATCCTCACCTCTCGATAAACTCTAGCTTGTGGATCCCAATCTTTTCCTAAGCACATCATGTGCAGTTTCATTTTAGAACCACTATTAAATACAGGGGTATAAAATCCTCCTATGCCCTTACCCAAGGCTCTACACTCATTCACTATGGCGATTTGCACATCTAGGGTTAGGAACTCTCTGAGAAGTATCATGCCCGGTCTGATCGCATGACACAACTCGCTAGGGTACTCCCGTCTTTCTTCCACGGGTCTAGGTGATCTCTGTCTTGTAAGTGTGGGATAGCAGATGTCGAAGTCTCCTAAGAGGTAACAGGTTTCCTAGATAAGTTGTTTATCTAAAGCGGTAATTAAACACACATTCATACTAAGGCAAAGCGTTTAACACTTAGTCATGCTCTCATACAATGGTTAAGGTTTCAAATGCTAACCTTCACCGCGCTGGGTACTAGTGCCAGCGCCTGAAGCTCCCGCTGCATTCAGCACACGGTTTCCCGGCGGGTTCCTCTGGTTCTGGTTCTGCTGCTGCGGCTGCTGCTGCTGCTGCCCCCTCTGGGCTTGGGGTGCCGGCCCCCTCTGGCCACCTCGAGCTCCACCTCCTCCAGTAGGTGCGCTCTGAGTCCCCTTCAGCGGGCGGTACGCTCGGCTATCTGGGATAGCAAAGCACTCGAACGACCTGTGGCCTTTCTTTCCACAATGGTGGCAGTCCACCGCTTGCCCGGTGCAGTCAACACCCGGGTGGTCTTTACCACAGCGCTTGCAGTGAAAGTGGCGCTGGGGTGCAGAACCTATTATCATATCACACTCAGATTAATACAAGGATGGTAATGGATAGTATAATACACAACTCATTCACAAGGTTAGATCGCTTACCCTTAGGGGGTGCAGATCTAAGAGGCTGGACATCGTAGGTAGGCCCGGTCAGCATCGGGACCTTCTCTTTGCCCTTCTGGCTGGTCTGCTCCTTCTTCTTCTCCTAACAGGAGAACTTTTTCGTCCTGTGATCATCAAAGTGTCAGGAATAGCAGGTATAAAAGCAGGCAGCAAGTAAGTAATTTAAATGGATTAAATAACTTAAAGGTGGTTCTTACTTCCAACCCTTGCTACTTCCGCTTCCAGCCGCAACCTCCGTCTCCTTCTCGGGGGTCTTACGCTTCTGCCCCTGGCTGTCCTCCCGGCTGTTCACCAACAGCTCGGTCCGAGAAGCAGCCTCGTAGCATTCCTATAATGCATCAATGAGTTCCCCGAACTTGTAATAAATCAAACTGAGTTACAAGGTATAATCTGTCAACTAATTTTACCTGGATCATAGGGTATAAGGCAGCACCCATGGCGGCCTTGATAGCATATCGCAACCTGCCTCTAAATTTCTCCACTTTCACAGTATCTGAATAAACAACCCCTGGGACAAAGTCCAACAGTCCGATGAACGATGAGTAGTACTGATCTACCGTCAGACTACCCTACCTCAAGGCCTCGAACTCTTCTCTTTTTCTCTACTTCAAATGAGCAGGGTAATATTTCTCCCTCAACAGTTCCACAAAACCTGTCCATCCAAAACCCTCCATAGCAATGTAATGTGCCCTTAAGGACCTCCACCAAGTGCTGGAGGCGTCCCTCAAATGAAAGGCTGCTATGCCGACCCGGTGCTTAGCAGGCACGTGAATGGCGTCAAAGGCCTTCTCATGCTCAATGATGTATCTCTCCAGGACGGTGGGGTCAGCTACCCCGTCATACGTAGGTACTCATGTGTCAGCGACACTCTTCAGCCAGTTTGGCTCTCTTGGTGCGGGTACGGGTAGGATTACGGGTGGTGCTCCTATCTGGACACCTCCCATCAGGGCTAGCTGAGCAAAGACGGCCGCTACCATCTCAGCAACGCCCACGGCTGGGGCCTCAGGAGGACCTCCTCCAGGCCCGCCGCCTCTTCCACCACCTCCTCTGCCTCTGCCAGTCGAACGTCTTCCAGAAGACATCTGAAGAATTCAGAATCAAAGTCAGCTCTTGGTATAGATATTGTACTTTTCCCAACCGTAAGTTCACAAAGCCCTGAAAGGCATAACACATTGTCCCCGACAATCTCATAACAGTTACAACTACCTCCTTGGTACTGGTGTGTGAATAACCTAAGCTCACGGTACTTAAACTACTATCTCTTGTAATCAGAGCGGTACTCCGCTCTGATACCACTTTTGTAACACCCCTACTAATTCGGCTCCTAATTATCCTATAAATGTCGCACATAATAAATAAATCGCAGCGGTAAATAACAGATTGTCGCTCTAATGGTGTCACTGTTATCACTCGCCCATATGGGTGATAACGAATTACCTGATAATCAACTTGTGAAACGGACCACAAGAGATAGATAGTAGCACTTAAACAATTTAAAACAAATCCAACAACAACCGATTATTACAGACCGTACTCGTGAGCATCTAACCAAAATACACCTCGGTTTACACAACCCGAGTCCAAAACAACATTAGTATCACACCGTACCAAGTCTAACCAACAGTAAACACAATAGTCGCGCCCCGCGTCGACCCACCAGCTAGTCTCCTGCAATAAAAATGGTTTGTGGTATGGAATCAGCCCCTGCTGAGTATGTTATCACATGCCCCGTCATGCCTCCTCAAACCCCTCAATTAATTGGTCGAGAGCATGAGATTCGTTACATGCAATACCGTTTTAATATTTAAACTGTAAAGCAAATAACAATAATATCCATACAATAGCACAACCATCAACACACATAATATACCACAAGTATAACCAATGAACAACAAAGCGAAACAACGAGAATAACAAACAAGTATTAATTCTCGTCCATGGTGTAGAAACCAATATTGTTCGCCACTGTACAAGTCTCAACTGTATTATGTGTTCAGTTATACCTAGTGACAACGTCTCGTTAAAACGACGAGTCTCTAAATTACCCATATATTATGGCGGGTCACCCACGGCAGTAGCCACTCCAGCGGTAGAGTCTTCGACCAACGAGCCATTCTAGCTCACGGGAAATTTTCTTGATACTTACGGACCCGTACGCGGACATCCTGGTATCGTTTTTGTGATCACAGCGCGCACCAAGAGCCACATCCTCTTGGCTTTGTTATCTTTCATTAATTAATTATACCATCGCATCGCATTACCAATGTTTTCTAACACAGCAGACTAAGGTCATTAGTCCAATCCGGAGTCTGTAAACACGGGATCCAGTGTTAGATACGAGAGTGGCATTTAAAAAGGCCAATGCTCCGTATTAAAGTCTCGGATAATATGTATATCTTATTATCCTAGTGCTACAATGTTTTTCTGACGATCCTTATAGTTCATATAAGATAGCACCATAGCCGCTAGTTCGTTTTATATATAGGTTCATATATACGAACCGATACTGTTAACTCAACAACAGTAATTAATAAGCAGCTATAAATATGCAGTTCATGCATATTAGTTAACACATTCAGACAAACAATCTTATCACAGATCACACAGAAGTCTGAACTGAGGAAGCCCTCAGAGACAATCAGAGACACATAACAACATACCGTTCACCCTGATTGTATTACGGTGGAGTATGAATCAGCAAGATCCTATGCTCCGTGTGTCGTCTCTAACAGTCTAAACAATACATAACGCTACTGATTAGCATCCCGTAGAACAACACAACTCCACGGTACCCCGTACCGTCACTAATAACTCCCGGTTAATCCCCCGTTATTAATTGTCAATGTTTGTCGGGTTTTCGGCTTAACTCGAGATTGGAAAAAAAAAGTGTTATATTACATGCATAGTCTTGTCTCGTATATTAATATACTTATTGTTGGAATTTGTGATCGCATGTAACTCAATATACCCTTGTATATCATATAGTTTGCTTCTATATTGCATGTATGATTCTTTATCATGTATTATACATCTCACCTTAGTATTTATTTTTCTAAGGTTTGTTTTTTTTTCCAAGTTCAACGTGGTATAATTCATATTTAAAAAATACTTTGAATTATATAAACCATTATTATTCCATGTATACTCCTAACATTAGAATTCCATATCCAATGTTTGTAATTCTTTTTCCCTTTATCTTATATCATTTTAATTATGAAAGTACATGGTTATTGAACCATTATTTTTCCACCATAACATATATTTATTTATATACAAGTATTATGGGACTCTTTATTATATTGTTAGTCTTAGTAATATATATATATATATATATCCATTTCTTTCTAATGAATACCTCTTATATTATAAATGTTATAACTCTTATAACATTAAAAACCATATTATAACTTTCATTTTAAAATGTTAATATTTCCGAACAGCGCCTATTATCTTAAGTATTTACAAAATCCACCACATAATTAATATAATGTTATTATAGCTATATAACATATATTATGACATTTAAGTCATTAAAACAATTATAACCTATAGTTATATTTTGTTATAAAACACCAAACAACCCTTATATTATTCGGCTTTCACTATACACCACTAAACTTCTATAAATCACAAATCAACCCCAAATTATATATCATTGTTACACTTATTATATCTAAATACCTTATATTATAATCCTTAAACCTTAATATTATTATAACCTATAGTTTTTAAAAGGCTATAATTTTTGAACAGACCCTAGGACTGTTTTAATTAAATCTCCACCACCAAACTTTGTATATTTACCAAATCTTCCCAATTAATAATACATAGTTTTCAAATACCATTAAAACTATATATTATACACATGTCTTTATAAAACCTTATATATAACTCCAAAAATTGCCAAACTGTACCAAAAGGTTATGAATAATATTCCTAACCTTATACTTTCTATAAATCTCGGTTTTTACCCATTTGTTACCCATTTGTAACAAGGTTATAAAATATCATATATTATACTTATATAGTTCATATAAACTCCAAATTTAACCAAATAAACTTCTAAAAATTCTTAATAACTTAAGGACTGTACTAAATCCCATTTAGTACCCCAAAGTTTCAGAAATTACATTATAGCCCCATCTCATATAAATCTTTTACATTTTAGTAACTATCTTAATATAAGGTAGTATTTTAATTTCTAAAATTCTCCAAACTTGGTCAAAGTCTCCTATATAGTCAACTTTGACTTCTAATACCAAATTGGAACCAAACTTTCGGTAATCACCAATAATACCCCATAGTTTTCTATTTTTACAATTTTGACCCAAAACTTTATAAAATGTTATAATTTTTATTAAATTCATTTAAAAACCCTAAATTCCTCTAAATTAAGCCCACGACTTTATATTTTTCCAGTAATTACGGTTTGGCCCCAAAATTAATTATATAAGCTTAAATCTAACTAAATAAGCTTATAAACTTAAATTAAAATGGCCTAATGACATGGCCTTATTACAACTTTGCTTTATAACATAAAATTACACATAAATTACTCAAAATATAGTATAAGCTCACGGCCTTGCTGTAGCTTAAATATTTTTCCACATAATGTCATAATTTGACCATTATGTTAATTAAATCTCTTAAATGACTAGCTTAATTTATCTTAGTCGTTTTTTTCCATTTTTAGGTTAATATAACCCATATATTTAACTCCACTCTCGGCATATTAAATATATATGCTAAGAATTCATAAAATCATAAGTTTTAAGATGTTTATACCTTGATTTCTCCTTATATGAACTCGGCCACTTGATGGAAAATTCACCACATCATTTAGACATGTTTAATACACCAAAATAAGATATGGTTATACTCCAAGCTTGAGCTTAACCATAAGGAACAATTAATGTAAGATTTAAGGCAAAAATCACCTTAAAAATGCAAGGGAACTTCCAAAGGGATTCGGCTTGAATTAAACACACCACAAGGTGTTAAATTCACCATATAGACATAAGAAATAGCTAGACAACAACAAGCTGCCTTGGTATTAGGTTTTACCTTGGAAAAATGCCTTAAAGAAGGGTATTTCCTTTAGATCTCGGCCACCCTTGCTCCAAAAGGCTAACCAACTGAATGAACATGTAAATATGAAGATTATGAGTGTATAAACTCATAAAAATCAAGAGGAGAAAATCGGATGGAGAGTAGAGAAGCTTAAGGTATGTTTTTACCTTAAAATGTAAATTTGGGAAACCTTGGTCCCTTAACTTGTTTCAGCCGAGTTTGGTTGTTGCTCAAGGTCTAAAATACTAAGAATAAGCCATAGGAAGTGATAAGTCAAGAGATCTAAGTGTTGGTAGTGAAGAGATGAAGAAAAAGAGCTAAAATATGCCTTAAACCATTACCTTAGGAGCTTAAGACATTGAATTGTCTTCCTAGCTCAAGAATACAGCTTGAGAGGGTCTGGATACTGAGTGAGCTCGGCTGGAATGGAGCAAGAGGCAAGGGAATGATTGAAATGAGCCTTAATAATTGAAAGAGTAACTTTTGATTATTTTATGTTTTGTAAATGACTAATGACTCATCAAAGGGATAAGGCATCGGTTATTGGAGGGGAAGGGGGTGGTCTCACACGGTTTGGAGGCTGGCTCAATCATGGAGCAAGAGTGTATTGTTTAATCCATAATATTAGAAAGGTAAAAGGTAATCTCCTTAATTTAAGGAGTGGTGTTGGAGGCTTGTCCTTTGTATATGCAAGTGGTGAATTCAGCTCCTCTTGCTTGTAGCTGCCGATTCCATGTGGTCCAAGGGGTCAAACTTTGACCTCTTGACCATTCTTATTCAATGTTGACTCAAACAGGCCCCCTTTTAGGGTTTTATTAATATATTAATATTAAATTTGTAAAAATTTGTAAATTTGTGGAATTAAATTCCTAATATGATATAATGTGATATATTATCATATTTAAAGGTAATTATAACCTTTAAGCCCATTAAAAACCAATTTAGAAGGCAATTACACAAAAACATGCTTTAAGGTGTTTTAGTGCACATTTTGTGTTGCTAGGTGCTTCTGAGCTTAGTTTTCTTTGAGAACAGTTTTGTTGTGTTCCTTACTTCATTATAATACATAGGAATCCACTTTGGATCCTATTTGAGGTCATACAATCTTTATGGTGTCTTAAAGCACATTTCTGGCTTTACCGATCTTAAGGCATGTTTTGCCTTGTTGAGATCTTTTAGATTATTCCCCAATAATATTTAGATGTTTATTAACCCTCTTAGATCAATAATAGATCATTTAATTAAGTTTTAAAAGTTAGGGGTATTTCATCAGGTCTCTGTCAGCGCTCGAATTCACGAAGGAGAAGGATAGTCGATGTCGAGGAGAAGGAGGGGAAATGGAGAAGAGGTGACTCAAATCTCTCTGCCTCTCTACTCAGCGCTCAAAGAAGGGAGGAGTGTAGAGAAGTAGGTTGAGTTCGAAGATGGGGAGTGGGGAGGGAAGGATCGCGACGGTGAGGTCAGGAGATGGGAAGAGCAAACGTAAATGAGAAAGAAAAATGTTTACGGGTTAGGGTTAGACACTTTAATATGTTTTATTTTATTTTTTAAAAATATTTTTGGGTTTTGGGTTGAAATCGGGTTGGTAGGTCAAACCCGAAACTGACCCGGGTTTTTAGTGACCTAACCCGAACCCGACCCGAAAATGTTTTCGGGTTGAAAATTGTAACCCAAACTCGCGTTTTAGCGTGTCGGTTTCTGGTCGGGTTTCGGGTTCGTGTCAGGATTGACAGCCCTAGTTTCGATTGAAGAAAGCCTTGTATGGTCTTAAGCAAACACCGAGGGCCTGGTATGAGCGGCTAACATCCTTTCTCTACAACAAAATTTTGTACGGGGAAAGGTGGATCGTACGTTGTTCATCAAAGAAAACGGGGCAGACAAGTTGTTAGTATAGATCTATGTAGATGATATTGTTTTTGGCTCTACCAGTTCTCGTCTGACACAAGATTTTGCTTCTATGATGACCAAAGAATTTCAAATGAGTAACATGGGTGAGCTTACCTTCTTTCTAGGACTCCAAATTAGGCAGACAGTAGATGGAACGTTCATTAGTCAGACAAATATACACTTGAGCTTTTAACCAATATAATATTCCATGAGCAAGCCGATGCTTACGCCAATGTCGACTACTCTCAGACTAGGTCTAGAACCTGATGCAGAGTCCACGGTGTAGACACCAAAAATTCTCACCCCATAAAGCGAATTCCGAAATAATAAGAGGGGTCGTCGCCTTTCTTTTTTCAAAACATATTAATGTGCGTGCTAAGACGAAACCATCATTTTGTAATCTTTTTCAAAACATTTCAGAAAAAACA
Organism: Limonium bicolor; assembly: GCA_023374045.1. Classification (NCBI taxonomy): domain Eukaryota; kingdom Viridiplantae; phylum Streptophyta; class Magnoliopsida; order Caryophyllales; family Plumbaginaceae; genus Limonium; species Limonium bicolor. Next base: position 14,363 of record JAIOTZ010002162.1, on the reverse strand, counting down.
CAATTCTTCAAAAATGAATTTCCATCGACAGTCCAGTTTCAAGGTCGTCCCCTTTTGTTTATTCACTTATTTTACTATCTTATTTTGTTTTGTTTATATTCTATTTATTATTTTATTTTATTTTATTTTTATTCATCTGTCCACTTTTTCTTATATTTTATTTTATTCTACTATTAGCATTAGTATTTTTATTTTCATTTCTATTTATACAAAATCATTTTCATCTTTCAAACCCAATCCACACTTGGTTGAAGTCTGGCCCAGCCCAATACCTTAAACCCACTCTATTTTCAGCCCATGGCTTCAAAAAGCCCACCCAAACCCTACCATCTTATCCCTACCCCTTGTTATAAAACATATAAGGAAACCCTACTGTAGAAGGACTGAACAGCCGACACACAATGCGAGGGCATTCTCTCATTTTCTACGGTTTGTGCTTCACCTCTGGGTTTTCTCTTCTTCGTTGAGCACACCAAACAGCAACAACCGTCTCCCTCCTTCGTTCCTGGTTTTCTTCCTCATCTGTCAAAAAATCGTAAACCTACAAACAGCCAGCCGCCTCCTATCACCCATCCCAAAAACAAAAATATCTCACAGAGAACAATACTTCCATCGATCTCTTCAACAATCGGGCCAACTGCCCAGCTCATCATTTTCTTCACGATCACCATTTTGAAAACCCACACCGATGAATAAAACTCCCATCCATTTCATTCTCTTCAAACTAGCTGGCGATTGAAGAGCATACATGCTTTTGGCTCCTTCATTCTCTTAAAACGTCGGTAGTTTTGCCAAACCAACAAGCGAACATGGGTCACTTTGATTCATTCCCTTCACTCTCGTGATTCTGCGAAACCAACAAACAAATAATGAAATACATGCTCTGTTTGGTACATTCTCTTCACTCCTGTGCATTTGCAACCCACTGCTGAACGAGCACTTATATGCTTCACCTCCTTCATTCTCATCTTCGTTATCTCCTCACCGGCGAACAAGGAACACACCTGCTCTTTGCCTCATTCACTCCAACTTAAAATAAGAAACATACATAACACACAAAATCTGGAACATCTTGAAGTTTTTCACTCACGGTAATTTGCTCCTACCTGGCGACATGGAGCGTACATGCTCCCTTCAACATCCTCACATTTCTTCTTTTGCAACAACCTGGAGAACAAGGAACAATATGCCCCCTCTGTTCGTTTCTCTTCACCACCAGTATTTTGCTACCCAAAACTGGCGAACCAAGGGAGCGTACATATTTCTCTTCATCCTCTTCACTCCCTTCTTATGTTTGCCAGAAAACAAGAAAACTATACCCTCTACTCCTCTTCTGTTGTATGCAAATCACTAGAACTGGCAAACAAAGAGCATCAAGCTCTCTGCACTTCTCTTATGCTCACGTTGGCAAACTGGGAACGTATATCCTCTACGCCTTCGTCCTTCTCTTCCTGTGTTTATGCAACTAAGATGGCAAACAAAGAGCACACAAGTTCTGGGTTGCTTTATTTTCTTCAACTGGTGACAAGGAACACGCCTCTGTTGCGGTTTCTTTCCTATCTTCAATACGTTTTGCAACCCACTGGTGAATGAGAGTAGCTACATGCTACTGCTCTCTTCTCCCCTACATGCTCATGGTATTTTTGCAACCAAACTGGAGAGCAAAGGACACACAACCTCTATGCCATCATCATTCTCTTCGCTTGCGTAGGAGGAACATGTGAGCTCTGCGCCATCTTCATTATCTTCACTCACTCGCATATGATGAAAAGCTCTCATTAATTTTCATTCTCTTCCCCGGCAAGCAAGAACGCGTATACGTATCCCTCTATTTCATTCTCTTCAATCTTGTCTGCAAACCGCTGGGAAACAGGGAATATACATACCTTTTTTTTTCATTCTCTTCACCATCAGTATTTTTACAACCCATACTGGCGACACAAGGAGCATCGTGCTCCACTCCTCCTTCTGCTCTCTTCACTCACCGTAATTTTACGAGTCTAATGGGTGAACAAGGAGCGTACATGCTCTGCGCCCATCTTCAGTCACTCCTGGTGTCTGTGCCTCTGCTGAGGTTGGCCACTGGAATGGGAACGAACTGCTACATCGGTCGCACACCAGAGTCAGAAAGAAAGTCTTTATTATGGCTCTTGAAGAAGACTTCGTTCTGTCCTTAAATCCTGCAATCGATAGCAAACTGTCGAACAAGGAATAAACATGCTCTAAGCCTGCTTCGTGTCTTCACAGACGGTAATTTTTGCAACCTGCCGGGCGAACGAGAAATGCTCTGCGCCTGCTTCAATACCTCCACCGATGGATTTCAGAAAAGGTCTGTCCGGCACCCACCGTATTTGTCTAACATTTGGGATGTGAAGGGTTGTTCAATCCTAAACCGGCGAAGACTTCTAATGGTTACATCTAACTTTGATCATATGGATTATCTAATTCATGTTGTTTATTATTTGAACCGTCGTCTTTGCTCACCTGCCATCATCGAATTGGACTGATATATAGTTGGAATATAGCTACTGTACTGCTCGACGTAATGGTTATGTGAAATAAATGTGTTGGTTTTGCTAACTTTCATTTCTTTTGCCAGGTTTTATTTTAATGGGTTTATGAGCTTCTTTCCTAGTCTATTCGTTACACTGTTAACCAGCATCTAAATTTTGATCATAGCTGTCTGAGTTAGCTTATTGTGTGTCGATTGTTTGCTATAGTCCGAAGAAATTCCATTGCTGTTAAATCTGAAATATTTGTTGTGTTATACCACCAATTTATTCATTTGGGTTTGCGTTTGTTTAATTTTCTCTGCTTAGCTTAGGTTGCTATCCTGGTCCTTTAACTACCGATTGACCTAGTTTAATCGTTCACAGTGGGCCTATGAATTTCCAACGACTTGATTTGAGCTGGCTACTTATGAGCCTACCGGTGTAACTCGTGTTATTTGGGTTAAATCTCATTCCCCTGGTTGCGTTGTTTGCTTAATTCTGCTTGCTCATTACTGTTTTATTACATGTTTGACTGAGGTACATATGATCGATTGGACTGTACACATTCGTGACATGGCGTGCTAGTTTGACATGGGCCAGTCCTCGTTGGCTTGGAGTTTGACCTCGGACCATGCTGATGCGTTTTGGGCTCTACACTATGTTTTTGGGTTCAAAATTCTTGTTGATTACAAATGGCTGTGACGGGATCATGAGTTGATTCGGGTGGGACATATTTTTCTAACATTTGATTGGGTGAAAAAAACCGGGGGCAGGCCACCCCGTGGGTTAGTTTTCCATCACCTACAACCCTCTCGATTGCAATCAACAACATACTTTTATTGCCTGCGCTACCGTTTGCCTTTTGTGAATAAACCTTGCTTGTAAATTGATAATAGCATGACTTTAGTCCAATCTTCATTTGAGACCAACCTGTTTAATTGCTAAATCTTGCTTCATTTTGCTACCCTCATTGATATGTCGACAAATCTTGTGTATTTTTTTTTTATGTATATTATGCTTGGTCTCTCTTCTGTTTTTTATCGCTTTCGTTTCAATTGTTTGATCGATTTTACAAATGGCCCTAGAAAGCCCATTAGGTTGCCCACTTAGTGGACCTTTGAGGCCCACTTTAGAAAAGCCTTAGGTTTGGGTATCCTCCATGAATACGGGTCCTAGACACGGCCCATGTGAGGAACACCCGTTTCTCTTAAAATTTTCCAAATCATCCTCTAAAGTCAGAATAAAATTCACAATCAATCATCCAATTGCAAATCAATTTAAAAATCCAATGAGTCAAATCCCACTACAAATCAATCTCTCTCATACTTTCTCATCATACCCTCTTCAAAATCAATCTCTCTCATACTCTCTCATCAAACACACTCCAAAATCAGTCTCTCTCACTCTCTCATCAAACACACTCCAAAATCAGTCTCTCTCACTCTCTCATCAAACACACTCAAAATCAATCCCTCATACTCTGAAACCAGATATTCTTCATGAATTCTTTGAAATCAAAGCTTTTCGCACGTCAACATTAAATACTCTTCATACACTCATTAGACACACTTCAACCTCACAAAGCATTTGAAATGCTTCCAAAAGTTCTAAGATCAAATCTCAAACTCCTTCCAACCTCCAATTGTCTCATAGATTCAAATCATCTTCCAACTTCAATTTCAAAGGCCAAATCGAGCCCACTTCTAATCCTCAAATCTAGTCCAATTTAAAGGCCCAATTCCGGCCACATTTCAAAGCCCACTTTGGTCAAATTTCCCAGGCCCAAACTCGGCCCATATTTCAAGGCCCAAACTCGGCCCATATTTTAAGGCTCAAACTCGGCCAAATCTCAAGGCTCAAAACCGGCCCAATTTCAAGGCCCAAAAGCCCTTTTCGGCCCACACCTTCAAAGTCCATGAGTCCAACATTGACCAAGGCCCAAACTTCCAACCTTGACCAAGGCCCAAGTCTAACTTTGACCAAGGCCCAAACTTCCAACTTTGACCTGGTCCAACTTTGACCAATCTTAACTTTGACCTGGTCCAACTTTGACCAATCTTAACTTTGACCTTGACCCAACTTTGACCAACATGAACATTGACCTTGACCCCACTTTGATGATCCTACTTTGACTCAGTCTAACTTTGACCCGGTCCGTTTTTCTGACCCAATTCAATTTCAACCAAATTCAATCAAATTCAATCCAATCCAAAATCATTTCATTTTCAATCCAATCCAATTCAAAATTCTTTTCATTCCCAATTCAAATCAACTTCATTTCAATCTCGAATAATTCTAAGCATCACAAATCTCAAACTCCTTGAAACTCCTTTGAAATCAAGCATCTCGAATCTCTAAACGTCTCAGCAGCTTAACAGACTCGACCGTCTCAACAGCTCAACAGACTCGAACATCTCAGCAGACTTGAACGTCTCAACAGCTCAACAGACTCGAACGTCTTAGCAGCTCAACAGACTCGAACGTCTCAACGGCTCAACAGACTCGAAGGTCTCAACAGCCCAACGGATTTAAAAGTCTCAACAGTTCAATAGACTCATCAAATTCAAACACCTTGAAAACCCTCAGCTCCTCAAAAAGCCGAACCTCTTGAAATTTGATAACCCTTTCAAGCCTCAAACGTCTCATAGACCCAAGCATCTCACAGACATCATCATTTTAAGATTTCAAATATCTCACAGAGTCAAGCAACTCAAAACTCCAAAACAAACTCGACAATCCATCAAGTCCCCCACAAATTGATCACAACCTCTTTGACCCCTCAAAGACCCAAAAAGTCAAAACCTCAATTCCTTCAAAACCCCAATTCCTTCAAAACCCCAAAACTCCCAAACCTCCAAAAACCTGAACTACGTAAGGTCTGATCTCAACATGGAGTTGAGTACGTAGGCAACCCACATAGGGTGCGACCCCATTCCAAACAAAAAACCTTTTTCCCCCTCTAAGGTGGCTCTCATATCTCTCAAAACACTCAAACCTTCTTCGGCTCCCCCAAACTTCGAACCATCAGACACAAAGTCTTGTCTATTCACTCAACCTCAGACTTGTCCCAATTCTCATTCTATGCTCATCCGAATTCACCCATTCTTCTTCTTGGCGCTAGCTTGACAGAAAAGCTCGCCTCATCCACTCTCTTTCTCTCTTCTTGTCCTAATCCTTTCATTGGTTTTTAAATGAATCTCTATAAAAAGGTTTTGAAAGAAGGCAATCCCGACAATTGGAGACCGAGGTTTCCTCGGGCACCAATCCAAAGTCGTGGTCGTTGCCACTTCCAAGGGGTGTAACCCAGTGCGAACCCACACAGAATCTCTGCAAATGACCAGATAAGTCCTATCCATAGGCAACAATCTTAGAGTCAATTAACGGTTCTTAGAACCCTCTTTCCCTTTCCTTCCTAGTTCTTTAGGTCAAACTAGGTGGCGACTCTAGTCAATTCCGCCTTATAGAGGCATAAGTCCGCGTGGGGCCCATTGAGAGCGGGTGTAGTGCTCACTAGCATTCCTCTTACGCTTTCTGGGAAAGACGGACGATAGAGTAGGTATTTGAGGGATGCCAAGGTGACAGGTTTTCACCCTCCACAGAATGGCATTTTAGGATCTAGGCTTTTCAGTCATACCATATTTAGATAGACCCCCCCTCATACCGAAAAATCACCCTCCACAGAATGGCGACTCTGCTGGGGAAAACTTGAGTAAGTTTTTCTCATAAACTTGGTCAAGGAAGACTGAACTCCATCCACAATTGTCAGGATTCCCCAACTTCTTTCAAAACCTTCAAGAGATTCATTCTAAAGCCGCTAGGACTACTCTACTCCACACTTAGAGTGTGTACTGAGAGGATAGTTAGGATGAGAGTCTAGAGTTCGAGATTGGCCTTGAGTGCCATATGTGTGCTTTACCATTTGTATGCTTCACTTTTGTGTGTTTATTGTTGTGTGTCTACTGTCTTATGTTTACTGCTCTTCATGCATGACATAATATTTATTGCTTTGTAAATGGGGCCTTCCTAGAAGGAGTCAACCCATTGTTGCATCGGGTAGCATAGGACATGCATTCCTCTGTGTCACCCGATTTGTCCACGAGTCACGGGATCCCAACCGGTCCACGGTTGATTCCCCATGAGTTGGGTCCTTCCTAGAAGGAGTTAACCCACGAGGTAACATGGTCCAAGACCTACGCCTTGAAGCTCATGATCCAAACATATCCTCCATTACCCGAGTCTAAGCCAGCATATAGTGAGCCATGAGCCTTCAGTGTCCAGCTGCCTGGTCCAGTGTCTAGGACGGGTTTTATGGGTAGTCACCCCCTTGTATGCCGTCTGTCTGACCACCCTCTGTCTTACCCTGAAGATTGCATGGGCTCAGTTCTCCAAGTTCCTCTGCACCAGGTGTCTCTAAAGCCTGATGTCACGCTACACGTCCATAGAGGATCCCGTATTTACCGGATACCCATACATGGCACAACGTAGTCAGTGAATAATTTAGACTTTAGACACACCTGACCGTGCAGACGACGGGAGACCTGACCCCATGCAGTACTTCCCCAAGTTTTCCGAAAAGTGAGCATGTTGTGATAATCACCGGCCGTGGCTCATGTGACTGTATCACTTCGGGTATCCTGACCTTTCGAACTTAAGCACTCCGGTCTTTCTCGATGACGTGCCCCACAGGGCGTAGCAGAGATAAATCCCGAGAGATGAACAGTGAAGGGACGATGGTTCCCCCGGTGTTATAGAAGCATTGATAGACCTGGAAGGTGATTATCCCAATCATTCACACTTAGCTCCACATAAAATCAGCCACGATTTTTTTTTTTATTTTGCACTTACATATATGTGTGACCACATTTTAAAAATTAGCAAAAATCAAAAAAATGAATCATGTCAAACACTCTAATGAAATATCTTCAAAGTTGTCCATCTCAAAGGATTTCAAAAATAATGATTTTAAAATCGTTATTTCCATAACACTTTCAAAGCCGATTTCAATCAAAGTCTTCTAGAAAACAAACTTTATCAAACAGTTTGCAAAGAACAAATTTCAAAAATCTACTGTTTACAAATGATTTTCAAACACTACTTCCCATTAATTTCATTTCAAAAACCTAGTTTCTACAAATGAATTTCAAACAACATTCTTCACTAACTTGATTTTCAAAATAGTTTTTGAAAACAGTTTTCAAAATTGAATTTCACAAACGTATTTCAAAATAAATGATCTAGTCCCCATGTTGGGACCCGCTATTTTTGAAGTTCAACCCACCTTCAAGAGTAGCGGTCATTACTGTGGAGTGTACTAGTCATTTCGTGTTTTCACAAAAGTGATGGATTTTCACAATGATTTTGTGCTCGATCATTCACCTTTCATTTCTCAAAAATGTCCCTCATTTTCCTTGTTGGAGCAAGTGGAGCACATGAAGATCAACAACAGCGGTTCAAGCCAAAAATCAGAGCCGCACCAACCCGAGTCAAGCAACATGAAGATTAGCAACACCGATTCGAGTCCAAACCGGTAAAAATCAGATGAGTACCAACTCGTTTTGTTTGATAACGGTACTGTTTCGCTACAAGAGTCTGAAAATGAGCGAGCAGCCAGTCAAGCGCCCGAAGATGAGCGAACAGCCGGTCAAGAACCTGAAGACAAGCGAACAGCCGGTCAAGAGCCCGAAGATGAGTGAGCAGCCGGTCAAAACCTGAAGACGAGCAAGCAGCCAACCAGGAGTCTGAGCGTGAGCAGTCAGTCAGAATCCCAGAGACGGACTAGAGGAGTTTAGAAGAAGTTTAGCTCAAATTTCCCCCTTTTAATGACTTTTAGGATTGATGTATAGGTTTTCCCCTATGATTCTTTCCTCTCTTGTCCATTTCTGAATAGATTACATGTATAGGTTTATACATTCCCTTTCAATTTGTTTAGATCATTGTGTATAGGGTTCCCCACTCCCTATTTTATTTGCGAATGATCGAGCGTCAAAATTAATGTTGAGAAAATCCACTACTTTGAAAACACGCGTTTTCAAAATTGTTTTCTAAAAATTGGTTTCTTTTGGCATGCACGTATAATAAAAAGAACGAATAAGGGACGACCCCTCACAGTTATATATCATTCATCAACTTGCTTTATGGGGTGAAAATTCACGGTATCTACAGAAGGCATCCCCTGAATAAGCACACCAACAAATACAACCGAGCACAAAGCAAACTGCATGCATTCCATTTATTACAAAAAAGTCCCATGCATTCTCGGTCAGTCCAAATTCATCAAACATGTACAAGTCTTGTCCACCTCTCAAAAAAATTGCATAATCATGTGCTTCTTTGTCACCAACACTATACACCAACTTTCATCCCAAATATCTCACCATGTGCGCCAGTGACCAAAAGGTAAGGAGTGTCATATCGTAGGGCCACCATGCGAGAGTTGTCACTCCCTAAAATCCAAAATCCAGGAACCAATCACCAACCCAACCTCACCTGAGAATCACTACCCCGACGCGACCCCAACAGCTAGACCATCTTCAAGGCTAACAGTAATTGGATGAGCTTCATGAACCATGAGCAGAATCGACTCAAGCGAGACTAGGTGTAGCCTTACCACTCATGCATTGCATCCAAAACAAAACACACAAAAAAAAACATTCTGTCAACCATCTTCATTCATCATTTTCAGCATTTCATGCATCCTATACATAGTAATTCCATGTTACCGCAATACACCGCATGGTAGACAATCGCATTTGCATACTCCCATATCGAAATGACATCTTCAGGAAAATCATGAGAGATTGATTGAACAGAGTGCGTGAACCACTTAACTCTCGACCCATCAATGAACACAAGGGTCCAGTCAAAATTAGCACCACAAACCAAGTGAGTAATGTCCTGAGAGCGGTATTTTCTCTTGAATTTCAAGTGAACGTTTTGGACAATCCACTGAGCGATGAGGGAAGATAGATCGAGTCCATAGAGGTAAAACCACGAGCGACATGTGCATTCCTTCAGCACATGGAGAGGCACAATGCATAGAGAGATCAGTGTTGATAAACAAGATATGAACTATGATTCATGCAAAGATCGGAGAATAGTATGAAAACAATCATTGACTAATGAGAATGACGAGGCACTTAGGAATAAAAATCTCCACAAAACCAAAAAGCTTTGACTGCCTTGTACATAATCCCTTAGTGAGCCCCGCTGAGCCTTTTACGATAAACCTTTTTCTGCGAACTCCACAACATGCCAACTCACATACACATATTTACTCACCCTTGCAATAGAGGATCTCGAAGAAGCCGGAGCCATGGCCTCTCCCCCACCATCTTTCACAAAAAGAACACCGAAAATGTGCAAAGAAATCAGTGAGTCAGTGCAACCCCAGAGCCGAACACCAAAAAAATAACACCAAAATTGTCCAAGAACATCAATGAGCCAATGCAGCTCCAAAGCTGAAAGCCAAATACAAAGCAAAGAATGCTTGAGAAAGTCGATGAGCCAAATGCAATTCTAAAAAACAAAAAGAAGAAGAAAATAAGCAGAAGGACCAATGATGTCCCGTAGAAACCAATAAAAGGTTATCAAAACCCGTCCAATCATTCCACCCATGGCAAAGGCGAAACACGTCCTCTATTGCACAAAAGCTCCACAATTCCCAAATAAATCCCACAGTCCCGTGTGACATACATCATACCCCTCAGCCCCGTTACAACCCAATAAAGACCTCGGACTCATAAGTTAATGTGCGTTAACTGAAAGTACCGGATCTGAAACATGAATCGTATGCTTCGTACTTGTTATCAACATGTCCCAATTATACCAAAGGGGACCGTGAGCGAATGAGTGTGACCTAATCTCACAAGGTCTTTAGAGTGCGAGTGACTCTTCGATTAAGCTACCAAATCATAATCAGCCTACCCCATTGCAGGAGAGGAATTTGTGAGGAACGGAAAGTTCATAACCTCAAAAATAAATTCTCAGGAAAATACTGCTCTGAGCATCAAGAGCATCATCACATCAATAGCACACACGGCCATACTCATGAGAGATTGACCCATATCCCTCCATGAGAAATTGATTCACGTATTCCAGCTCAACAATCACTCAAGATCGAACCGAAGATGTCTTATGTTCGTAAACCCCATATTAATAGGGATAGGATCATACCTTCTCTCCAAAAATTACATACACATTTTGCATCGCATCTAGCATTTAATATTTACATGCATCATGAGCACTCCATCATCAACATCTTATTGGTAAGAAATCTGCCTAGTCTCACTCAAAGTCGACTTCAGTTGCGGCGGTTGAAGTAAGTCTTCCTATCAAAATAAGTCAAGTTGGAGCCATCCCGGGCCATCATCGAGCTACATCTAGCCTTTTGGAACTATTCCGGGCTATCATCAAGCTACATCGAACCATCCCGGAGCCATCCTGGGGTATCCTGAAGCTACATCGAACCAAACTAAAGCCATCCGAAGCCATACGAAGACAACCTCGGAGCCGTCCACTGTCATACTCGAGCCTCATTGGCACCTCTCCCAAAGCCAAGCTAGAGCCATACGGGAGTCATCATCCGACATTGAAACCATCTTTGGAACTACACAGGGGGCATCCTAACAGTCCGAGAACAATACGGGAGCCACCTCAAATCCACGTCAAAGCTATTTCATCACCAAGGTCTTGCCTACAGAATTTCGAACTACGTATGGTCTGATCTCAATATGGAATTGAGTACGTAGGCAGCCCGCCCAGGGTGCGACCACCTCAAAGGAAAAATCCCCTTTTGTTCCTCACTATCACCAAACAGAGCCGTCTCATAGCCCTTCCCGGAGCCATCCCGAGCTATCCTGGAGCCATCATGAGAAAACCCTAAAGTCATAACCGGACCGAAGCCATCCAACCATGACCAAGAAGTTATCAACCGCAACAAAAAATATCTACCACATCAAAATACGTCGAACCCAACACAACCCACAAATCACATCAACCCACCATTCGACTCAAAAATCTCAATCCAAATCGAAACCCATCAATCTCAATCCAAATCGAAACCCACCAACCATCCCGGAGCCGTTGCTCATAATGGGGTCATGAATCATGTCAGAACCATCCGACCACACTGGAGCCACCCGACCACAATAGAGCCGTCCGGTCATACCGGAGCCCTCAGATCATATCGAACCCGAACCCATCTAACATCCCAGAGTCGTTGCTCACAAGGGAGCCACAGATCAAATTGGAGCCATCCGATCATACCGGAGCCCTCAAATCATATCGAACCCGAACCCATCTAACATCCCAGAGTCGTTGCTCACAAGGGAGCCACAGATCAAATTGGAGCCATCCGATCATACCGGAGCCCTCAGATCATATCGAACCCGAACCCATCTAACATCCCAGAGTCGTTGCTCACAAGGGAGCCACAGATCAAATTGGAGCCATCCGATCATACCGGAGCCCTCAGATCATATCGAACCCGAACCCATCTAACATCCCAGAGTCGTTGCTCACAAGGGAGCCACAGATCAAATTGGAGCCATCCGATCATACCGGAGCCCTCAGATCATATCGAAGCCAAACCATCAACCATCCTAGAGTCGTTGCTCACAAGGGAATCACATATCAAACCGGAGCCATCTCGAAACTCTGGAGCCAAGAGTCCTACAAAATCCCGAAACTATAGTGCACGTCGGGCAAAACTGTCAAAACAAAACCGAAACACAAGTCCCACACTGACAAGGTCAAAGGCGACATCCACAGAAAGCATTCGACCATCACATCCCTCACAGAAGCAACCAAAAAACATCCAATCCCAAATCGATCCACAGCCAGAATCATCCTCAAGTCAGCCAACCACTGAAAAGCAGCGAGTTTCGTACAACTCCACAAAGCATTCTAGGCCCGTCATAAGTCCTAGAGCTAGACACCGAGATCTAGTTGAGGCCCGTCATTAGTCCTCATGCATAACCCATATACCGATTGTATTCTAGGCCCGTCATTAGTCCTAGAGCTAGACACCGAGATCTAGTTGAGGCCCGTCATTAGTCCTCATACATTTCGAGATGCCATTCTAGGCCCGTCATAAGTCTAGAGACTAGACACCGAGATCTAGTTGAGGCCGTCATTATCCTCATGCATAACCCACTATACCGATTGATTCTAGGCCGTCATTAGTCCTAGAGCTAGACACGAGATCTAGTTTGAGGCCCGTCATTAGTCCTCATACATTTCGAAGATGCATTCTAGGGCCCGTCATAAGTCCTAGAGCTAGACACCGAGATCTAGTTGAGGCCGTCTTAGTCCTCATGCATAACCATATACGATTGGTATTCTAGGCCCGTCATTAGTCCTAGAGCTAGGACACCGAGATCTAGTTGAGGCCCGTCATAGTCCTATACATTTCGAAGATGCATTCTAGGCGTCATAAGTCCTAGAGCTAGACACGCAGATCTAGTTGAGGCCGTCATTAGTCCTCATGCATAACCAATATACCGATTTGTATTCTAGGCCCGTCATTAGTCTAGAGCTAGACACCGAGATCTAGTTGAGGCCCGTTATTAGTCCTCATACTTTCGATAATGCATTCTAGGCCCGTCATAAGTCCTAGAGCTAGACACCGAGTTCTAGTTGAGGCCGTCATTATTCCTCATGCATACCATATACCGATTGTATCTAGGCCCGCATTAGTCCTAGAGCTAGACACGAGATCTAGTTGAGGCCGTCATTAGTCCTCTATACATTTCAAGAGCATTCTAGGCCCGTCATAAGTCCTAGAGCTGGACATCGAGTTCTAGTTGAGGCCCGTCTTTAGTCCTCATGCATAGGTTGTTTGATCGTAATCTAGGCCGTCATTAGTCCTAGAGCTAGACACCGAGATCTAGTTGAGCCCGTCAGTAGGTCCTCATACCATCAATCACGCAATTTGGGGCCCGTCTAAGTCCCCGTACACCCGCATTCATAAACAGAACATAAACCGCAGTGAGAATTTTTGGCGTCCTCAACTTGATCCAATTCTGTAAGGGTTGCAGAATTGAATCAAGGGGAGCCATCTGTAGACACCAAAATTCTCACCCCATAAAGCGAATTCCGAAATAATAAGAGGGGTCGTCGCCTTTATTTTTTTCAAAACAGATTAATGTGGTGCAAGACGAAACCATCATTTTGTAATCTTTTTCAAACATTTCAAAAAAACACAATTCTTCAAAATGAATTTCCATCGCAGTCCAGTTTCAAGGTCGTCCCCTTTTGTTTATTCACTTATTTTACTATCTTATTTTGTTTTTTTTATTATATTCTATTTATATTTTATTTTATTTTATTTTTAATTATCTGTCACTTTTTTTATATTATTTTATTATACTATTAGCATTATATTTGTTTTCATTCTATTTATACAAAATCATTTTCATCTTTGAAAACCCAATCCACACTTGGTTGAAGTCTGGCCAGCCCAATACCTTAAACCCACTCTATTTTCAGCCCATGGCTTTCAAAAAGCCCACCCAAACCCTACCATCTTATCCCTACCCCTTTGTTTAAAAACTATAAGGAAACCCTACTGTAGAAGGACTGAACAGCCGCCAACAATGCGAGGGCATTCTCTCATTTTCTAGGTTTGTGCTTCACCTCTGGGTTTTCTCTTCTTCGTGACACCAAACAGCAACAACCGTCTCCTCCTTCGTTCCTGGTTTTCTCCTCATCTGTCAAAAAATCGTAAACCTAAAACAGCCAGCCGCCTCCTATCACCCATCCCAAAAACAAAAATATCTCACAGAGAACATATTCCATCGATCTCTTCAACAATCGGGCCAACCTGCCCAGCTCATCATTTTCTTCACGATCAACCATTTTGAAAAACCACAC
>JAIOTZ010002161.1:0-22744 GCA_023374045.1 Limonium bicolor | reverse complement strand
TATTTAAGTAGCTCCATCTTCAGCTCGCGTGTCCTGATATTGACGGTGTAAGGGTTCCAATCCGTACCCAGCACATATCTTTAATTCATCTCGCTCGCTTGGATATTCGGGTGTGTAGAGAAACCTCCAGGTGCTGCTCCGCTCGTTGCATCGACGAATGATATGGATTTGTGCTTCGGGTGTCAAGTATCCTTTTAATAATATCATACCTGGATGGATAACCTGACACTATCTGTCGGATAGTCGGGGATGCCGTGTGGGTATATCCGGGGTTCGGTGTGGGTGGGATTGGATAACAAATATTGAAAGTTCCTAAGGTTTATAATTTCCTAATTTAGGTGGATTTCACATTATACATTTTAACTCATTTACTTATGTGGTCATACATTTAGACTCACTAACACACATGCATGGAATGCGGTATGCAATCACTTATCTCACTTAACAGTTAAGGGGTACCTGGTCTAGAAGACGATCCTGGTGCCTCTGACCGGTCCACCACGTTCAAGGCAGCCTTGCCTGCTCCCGGCCCCTTCCCCTTCTGGGACTCAGTAGTATTCCCTTGCCCCAGGGATGGCTGATAAGTAGCTTTCAGGCCTTCAGTGGTCGCAGTGGCCTTACCCTTCCATTGCCCTCTAGGCCTATAGTTCCTGCCATCAGGTGTATTGTAGCACTCGAAGTCACGGTGCCCCAGCTTCTTGCAGTAGTGGCACTGCACATCATTCCCTTTGCAATCCTTGCCGGGATGGTCACCTTTGCACCACTTACAGAAGTAGGGCGCTCCGGTCCAGAGCCCGTACTGGCTGCTATCACAACATAGTCAATACACACTTTACACTTAACAACACACATTTAAATCCGATTTCAAAATCAAGTGTTTACCCTTCATAGGCTGAGAGCGTAGAAGGCTTAGCCGCATAGGCGTATGTGAGCTTCAGCGGCTCCTCAGCGGCGGTGGACTGGGCCTGGCCCTTGCCACCCTATTGCTGGTTTCTGGTGCTGAGGGTATGATTTCCTCTTCTTCCCGCCTTGGTGCCCTTGCGAGCTTGGCCCTCGCTCGAGACCTTGCGCTTATGCGCATTCTCCTCGTCCCTTAAACGGACGGTGATCTCCACCTTAGCAGCGGCATGATAGCACTCCTGAAGTATCAAGGTGTTAGTCATGCCCCGCATACATTTACACACTCACAACAATATAACTCATTCACACTTAGGCATTATTTGAAGATAACTGCAAGGTATTGTACTCGGCTGGCCCCATGCCATAGCGTAGGCGGTGGCTCAACCCGCTGTAGAAGCGATCAATAAGACCCGGTTCGAGTAACCTAGGTCGGGTAGGGATGAACTAGGTCGGTGAAGGTGGTGTAGTAGTTGTCCACCGTCATTTTGTCTCCTTGCTTTAAACTATCGAGCTCCAGGCGCTTTGCCTCTTGCACGTGCACTGGATAGTACTTGGCCCTTAGTAATGTCGTGTACTGTTCCCATCCAAAATCCGGGTCGGCCACTTTCTCGGCCCGTACAAGTTTCCACCAGTTTCTAGCCGAACCCTTCAAGTAATACGTAGCAAGACGGACCTTGGCATCAGCAGGAACGGCCAAAGTTTCGTAGTGTGGTCTCAAGCTCCGAGATATACGCCTCTAGTTTGGAAGGGTTGGTCTCCCCTTTTGAAAGACGGGGGCCTCAAATTGGCCAACGCTTTCACCCAATTAGTCTCCCGCTGTGGTGGGTGTGGTGGTTCAGGCTGATCCTGACCAACGGGCTGTTGTTGCCCTTGCTGCACTGCGGTTACTATTTGAGGTATCACTTGAGCTAGGGCGGCCGCCATGGCCTCTGCCATCATCTGAGCGGTAGGGTTCTCCCTGGGTCTCCCAAACCACGCCCGCGGCCTCTTCCTAGTGGTCGCCCTGCCATATGAATTTTTTTACATGAAGCACATTAGTATTGTGCATACAAACTTATCGGTTCAAGTGTTTATAACGTCCTTTGGACGACAAGGTTTAAATTTCCTAACTCGGTATATTCCTAATCTCGGTAATCGGTAATCAGAGTGATACTTCGCTCTGATACCACTTTTTGTAACACCCCATCCATAACCTTCACACTTAATCAATAATCGCAGCGGAAATCATATACTTAACCATATACCAAAAGGGCGGTGTTACACGCCGTTAGCCACCCACGTGGCTAACAAGGCTGTTACTTACAATGTATCGGTCTGATTACGAGAATGCCGAGCATATTACAACCTTACAAAAATCACCTATCCAAAAGAATGACAATATACCGAGTGTAACTGTACAAAAATCACCAACTAGCTTTACATCCACCAAAATATAAGACCTCGAGTGTACAGACACTACTCGGGTTAAATATCCAAAAGTAACAAAAGTATCATCAATCTAGGTCCTAAAGCCATTCTGCTTCCTTGATCCTCATCCTGCATAAACATAGCCCCCAAAGGGGGTCAGCAACCTTTTGCTGGCATGGTAACGTGCAGCCCGCTGACTACCGGGATACACGCAACTATTTGTCATGATAACATGGCGTTGATTTTAACATACAACGTGCATAAACTTAACAGGAATTATTGCCGAACAATAACAACACATACATAGTGAAGACAACTCACTTTAGAAAACAACCAACATGGTTAGTCAACTTTGAAGCCTAGAGAATGACTTCATTCTCATGTTAAGCTTAACACATATAACATTACTGTTTGTTAGTCAAATGAACAACTTAACTTAAAGATGAGACGGGCGTAATTACCCGTACCATCAACACATAATTTCCCCCTAGCCCGAGTGGAAGTCAGGTAGGCAAGCTTTGGCTAAGCTAACGGGTGGTCAAATTCCCAGAGGAAAAACTACCCTAACATAAGGAGAGAGCCGAATCTGATTCAGATGTCGACACCCATACATACACGCGTGACCGGAACGACCGGATTCCTCACTCCCCAGGTTAGCACTGTTAGAAGTCCCACAATGGGAGCTTAACAATATCTCACACAAGTAAGTTTTTAAGTCAGTTAGACATACAAGGGAAGCAAGGCATGATTCAGCAAATACAACGACAACTATACACCCATAGTCGCGGTTAGAACGTTCCTTAGGTTGGAAGCGTTATTACGGATACCGTTCTCTTACGTTCCTAGCTTTGGTTAACTAACAGTTAGCACACATACGAGGTCACCGGTATCAGTACGCACACATCAATAAACAAGAACTGTTAACTCGTTTCACGATTTAATCTTACAAGGTTGTAACACACAGAAAAAACAAACAACATACAAGCCGGTGTAAACCGGTAGGCAACAGACTGCAAGAAAACCATACCTTGGTCCTTGCCGCTAGTGTTCCATCGTACGTTGTTCCTAAACATGATTGATAATGTCGGTTAATTAACTTATTTGACTTCCGAATTTACTAAACACATTACATGTTTATATGGCATGTTTTTATGCTTGAACTTACACTTGGTTATCTTTATTATACCCACTAGGGTTTACTACCTAAGCCACACTTTGTTTGTTTTTTTTTTATAGATTTGGGCCGACCGAACTTGCCGACCGAAACTTATCCAAGTTCGGTCCATTCCAGTAGCGTCCCAGTTCAAAATTTTTCACTCCGACCGACCTTGCCAAGTCCGGTCCCAAGGTCGGTCCGTTCCAGAAGACTTCCCGTTTGAAAATTTTACCCCGACCGACCTTGCATGTCCGGTCCCAAGGTCGGTCCATCCCAGAAAGATTTCCGCGCACAAAATTTGAGTCCGACCGACCTTGCAAGTCCGGTCCCAAGGTCGGTCGGTTCCAGAAAGGTTTCCGAGGGTTAAACTGGGCTCGACCGACCTTGTAAGTGGTCCCAAGTTCGGTCGGCTCCAGACCCTTGTTTCTAAATGCCCATTTAACTCCAACTTCTTCCCATTGTTGCCCCAAGTTTCCCACATGTAATTAGACATAGTTTAACACTAATATAACATCTTAAACTTGCCTAAGTCATCATCTAAACTTGTTGCTCAATTCTTGATTAAATTCACCCAAGTTTCCCCACTCTCCTCTCAAAACACTTGTAGTTCACTAGTTTGCTCCCTCCTAGAAGTGTATTTAAACCATCACATTTCTACACAATTTTTGACATGATCTCCCCATAATTTTAACATATTCCCACACATTTTTTAACCCTCTAAACACTCCAACCTCAATTCATCCAAGGCACCAAAACACACTTAAAATTCACCATTTGAACCACAATAGCCCTCTTCATAACCCTTAAAGGCTTGGCTCTTAGGCCCTTAAGAACATTAAATTAAACATTGAATTTCCTCATATTATTAGCAACACCTGCATTTCACTGAGCATTTATATTTGCACCAAGATAAAACACAAAGTCCTTAAAACACCACATAGCTTAAGGTAAGTTATTTACCTTGGATTTCTTTCAACTGTCTCCTCCTCACTTCTTGTTCCTCAACCGATTTCCAATGGGGTTATTTGTTACACTAATGACCAAATACCATAAATGGTAATGAGCATCAAGAATTTAATGAAGCTCTTACAACAACCCTAAAACAAGAGGGTATTTAAGCATAGAAATGTAGAGATTCTTACTTCTACTTACAATGGGCTGTTAGGAAACAAAGATGGGTAATATACAGCACTTAATGAGGCTTCAAATGGGCTAAAACAACAGCAAAACTGGAGCTCAAAACAAGGCAATAACCGGCCAAGGAAGATGGAGAAAGGGGATTTTCGAGTTCTTGCTTACCTTGGAACAACAAGGAGATAGTTGGCTTCAAGAATATGAAGTTTCCTCTTCAAAATGTGGTACACCCATGGAGATGAAGTATGGAGTTTTGAGATTTGAAGGTACAAAATAATCCCCAAGATGTGAGGAGTATTTTGGTGTAAAAATTTCTTGATTTGGAGCTAGGATGAAGAAGCTACAAGGAAGTGAAGTTGGGGTTGTTATTTGGCTAGTAAAATCGCCATTAGAGGAGCAAAATGAAGAAGGAGGTGCTGGGAATGGGAGAGAGAAACCGATAGAGAGGAAGAGAATGGAGGAAAGAGAAAATAAAGGGGTAAGTTGTACTTGTTTGCTTTTATGGTTTTGTCTTTTAGTTAATAGAGTGGAATAAGTAAATGCGAGGGAGGGGGTCAAAACGTGAGACACACAAGAGAGAGAGGGAAATCTGATTTTATTTGTAAAAGTAGAGATGAGGTGGCACATGGTCATTTAGCAGATAACACCCGTTAGTTCCCGAACTGTCAGTTTTAACAGTCTGGGTCCGGTTCCCGGATTTTGTTTTATTTATTTTTATGGTCCTAGACCTGACTAATTTTTAATTATAGCCATATGATTGACCATAAATTTTTATTAGTCCTTTAAACCCGTTTAAAATTACATTTCCCGGGTTTCTCGAAAAACGTGCCTTAAAGCTCGCTTTGCATTTTTAATCCACTATTTGGATCCGTTTCCTTCGGGAATTTTTCCCACATGTTCTTAATGACTAAAATAAGCCTTAGAATATAATAATTATATATTTAACTAACGTATTAAGGTTTGGGGTATTTCAAAAACATTTGCATCTCTAGATATCCTCAGGCACTCTAGGTCATCCGCACTCACACAGGACTTCTCTACGTCCCGCTGCCCTTGGAAAAATACACACACTGCCACCGTCCTACGGTCAACTTAGGACTGTGCTCGTCCGGTGCAATGGTTTCAAAACTAATCCTCACTCCCTCCATCCTACCAGTCAACTTAGGACCGTTGCTCGTCCGGTGTAGTGGTTTCAAAACCGTTACTCATTCTCAAGTTTGAAGGAAAATCCTTTTTCAATTTGGAAATTCTTTTTGAAATCTCAATACAACTCCAAAATCCAATTTATACCAATTGCAATTATTCTTAGCGTGATTACTTGTGATCACTTGTAGGGAGCTTCAGGAATCATCCAACCCTGATGTGATCAGCATCAGTGTTGAACTATCCTTCCACCCCAATTTGTGTTCGGTTTCCCTTGATCGCTAGCAAATCAAGTTCCACCTCCCACGTCAGTTTCAAACAATCAAATAGTTAATCATTATTCATTTTCTATCTTGTACTTCTTTCTAGTCATTGAAACTAATTATTGCACCCGATGCGTCTCCGACCGGTCGTGGACGTATCTATGACTTAATTTGAACTTGATAGTTTAAGAATGGACACGAGATAAACTTAAACTGGAAAACACATTTCGATTAGGAATTTACACACATGAAATTCACTCAACCTCCCTTGCCCCACACATGGATTCCCGGGACAGTTTCGACTTTACCCCTAAAGTCGTCAACCCTCTCTGACTGTCGGCCTACGGTTCATTGACCGTTCCTTGACTTGTCGTCCTATCAAATACCCACTGTATTGATACTCTAACCCAGTCCTCTCTAGCTCACCAACTCTCTAGCACTTACACACACTCTAGTCTGACTCACACTTGCTCAGTTTGTATCTCTTCTTTTTCTATCCCGCAAGCTTGACTTGCAAAGGACATTAATTGCCGTATATATACAAGTTAGTTAAGATGTAAACTAACAGCCTATGAGTTGTAGACTCTAAGAGTAGAGTACTTCTTTTTCTACAAATATAATAGCCGCACCCTACAGCAAATTTTCTTCCAACTTGACCTGGAGCCAACAGCACATGTGTTGCCTTGTGAATGGGCAAGTTGGTGACGCGTCTCCCAAGTCACCACTAGCATCCTCAACTTGTCTGACTTTGTCTGGTCCATTAATGCTCATAATGCTCTCTTCTGAATTTATTATGGCTATGTAATGATCATTAATAGCTTTTGCTTATCTTGTTATCTTGCATTAATGAGCCTTATCTTGTCGTTAGCAAGTTGCTGGTATGAGTGACACATTTGAGTGAGTTTGTCGACGTTGAAAAAATCCTTTTGGTCTTTGTTTAATGTCAGATGCAAGAGATACATGATATTATGGTTCTTGACTGCTTGTGTATTGCTAGAAGTTCTTCTGAGGTCTCACCAACAGGTGCCCGTTGGTAGGGCACACTTCGTGAAATGAGCGTGCTTGCAACCTTAGTGCTAAGCCACTTATTTACCTGTTTATCTGAATTATGAGCTTGACAAACATGTTAGATAAACACCACAAGTTTGCTATCATCAAAACTAAAGGATCTTGACTTAACAATTTCCCCCTTTTGATGATGGCAACCGATACAAAATGATATGTGCTTGACAACTTAAAGTTTAAAAATTGTAAGAGGTATTCCCCCTAAGAAGAATTCCCCCTAAGTTTGTTAAGGGTTTTTAAGGTAAGAAAATTAACAATTAACAACAAGTGACAACTTTTATGTTATAATATAACTAAAGTAGATAAAGTTTTCATTCAGATGATACATATTACAAGGACGATAGACATAGTTTCATAAGTACATATTTTTTGTTCTTTCCCCCTTTGCCATACAGCAAAAAAAAAAAAAAATAGGGAGCAACTACACGATATCAGGTATTGAAAAGGCCATAACATTTCATAGATTACAAACTATAAAGTGATAATCATTTGTAATTTTTAATCAAGAAAGAGGCAGCCAATGCAATAGATAATAGCGAAACCAAGTTAATCATTCAGAATAGACAAAGAAATAGTTACATTTTCATTCATGTCAAAATATTGACCAAAAAACACATAGTAATGGCAAAGGAGTACAATTTGGAAAAATAAATCTAGCTTAAAACTAATTCTCTCATGTCTTCTCTCATGTCTCTATAAGACAAAGAACGCTCAGGATATGTGAGAGTCTATGAAATCTATTGCTCCTTGAACCATGTGATGAACACTTGGTTCAGTGGAGACAGCCTGCACAGCGGAAAGAGTGACTCTTACTCGCTGAAGAACGCCCGAGTTGAAGTATCCAGACTGGTCCCCGACCTTTCGTGTACCGGTGAGAGACTTCTCTTCCTCTTGAGTCCTGAAGCTCTTGCTGTTGGTCGCGGTTCTGATCATGCTTCCTCACTCTTTGTGGGCTTTTGGATGGTAACGAGCTTATCTCCTTTAGTCTTTATCCCCATTTTGGACAACATCTCTGAGCATATGCAGTCCTAAGCGGTGCGCGTGCATTCGTGGAACCTGTCAGTGTCCACTCCACTCTCTAGGAGTGTTGCGGTGACCACTCCCCCGTGCACTAGACCTTGATTTACTTGACGACTCTCATCAAGAGTGAGGAGAATCATGGTTGGAAGAACGATTTTCTCCTTGGTCTTGAGTGCGAACAACAGCCTCACGTCCCGAGCATTGACTGTGTGAGTGTGCTGGTTCCTTGGGGTTATGTTGTGGGTGACTAAGCTGAAGAGGCTCTGTCTACGATGGACATATCCACGACATTAAAGTTCTTCATTGTTGCTCCTTTGTTAAGCAAGTTGACCATCTTCCCTCCTTGGTGTCCTAGATCATTCCAAGTCGTTTCCTTGGGAACGACCAGACCTTCTGGCTCTAGGTTGAAAGTCTTGCAAATCCAAGACTTAGAGATAGTGATTTGAGCCTTTTGGACTGTGGAGCGGAGGTAGTCGTTATCTTCCTTACGTTGGTGTGGTCCAAGATGTCTCATATGCTCCTTTAGCAGCTCGGTGTAGATAGGGATTGGCTCGGGAAGAAGTCTACCCATCCTTGGAACTTCAGCAGCTCGATAACCTATCCCAGACCCATCTTCTCCATCCATTCCATATCCATTGTCTTTGGTAAGACGGGACAGGAGCGGACGTTGATGTTCTCGGCCTTGATCAATGAAGGCTTTAGTTCTTTGAGTCATTTCAATCGCTTCAAGCACTGTGGAGGTTGTGACTTGGCAACTGATTTTTCGAGGTGAGTAAGATCCTCAACCTCCTTGGTGCTACAAGCGCCCATATTTCCTTTTACCTTTGCCTCCTTCAAGTGAGCACGCTCCTCGAGCATCTTTAGATAAAAACCACAGGTGATTCTGTGTCACTATCACCATTTTTAGGTGATCGCTGAGGTTTCGGAGACCTATTGATGTCTGGTTCTCCGAAAGCGGCTGTGAGGTTTGCCTCTACTTGGATTTAGGTGCAGTTACTCGTTCCTCCTCGCCTTTCTCTTCCACTGAGGCTTCCTTTTGTGACGGTTCGTCACTTTGAACCTCCTCTTCCTCCAATGATTGAACCACTTCCTTGACGACAGCTGAAGGAGAGGCTTCTTCTTCCTCGGTGAAGTGTAACCGATGTGTTGTCCTCTCTGGTATTGAATGAGATTTTTGTGGAGCTGTTTGTTTTTGGGCGCGCTTAGATGCACGAGTTACATGGGTAGTTGTGGTGGTTGAATGGTCCTTGGATTTTGGTTGTTTGGCTTTGGATCGTTTTGTGGTGATTTTGGAGGTTTTAGGTGAGGGGGCTGGAGAAGACATTGTTGGTTCTTTTGTGGGAGTAGGACCAGGAATGATAGTGGGTTTGAAAGTGCCGGATTCAATGAGGTGATAGGTTTTGGGAATGTGGGATTTTATATACTCTACCTCGCTGGCGAGAAGGTTCCCATCTTGTACTACTTTAACTGTAAGCTTATCTTCCTCCTCCCTTGTCAGTCGAGTTGGAGATGCTGTCTGCTGGATGTCGGCCACTTGTTGCGTGGAAACTTATATGGAGATTCTTTAGCTATTGATCGTAGAGCAGTCTTGGTGCCATTTTCAGTGCGGAGGAATTTGTACTGGAATTTAGAACTTTTAGCTCGGGCGTTCTTTAACGGCTGTGAGGCAAGGGATTTTTGCACTTAAACTCACGAGGATGTTGTAAGAGAGAAGAGAAATACTATATGAAAGTTCTGAGAGTTTAGAGAGAATGAGGGCAATAGTGTGACAGGAGCAAAGCTCTCATCGCCCTTTTATAATACTCGAGTAACGGTCGGTGACCGCTCCTCGTCCTCTCGCTGACAGATCGTAACCGTACTATTCATAACGGGCAACTGTCGTGACCATTGGCAGTGATCCATTGAGGATATCCCGAAATCTATCCGTTGCACACTCTTTGTTCTAGTCTCACTTTAGTGGAAAGATGACATATCTGTTTCAAGTAGTCGTTTGACATAACTGATCGTTGTAATACTGATCGTTGACTACTGAACGACTATTTAGGGTGCTGCTCACATGTCGGTGACCGATCGTGGGAATTAAAAGATAGTTTAATTGTGATCAATGAATATCATTCCAAGATCATGAATAATCTTGTTGAATCTTTCTTTACTTAAAGGTTTGGTAAAATGTTTGCTAGTTGGTTTTCAGTAGCAATATACTTTAACACAACTAGTTCTTTTTCACAACAATCTCTAAGAAGTGATGTCTAAAGTCAATATTCTTAGTACGAGAATGATGTACTGGATTTTTGGAAATGGATATGGCACTTTTTGTTATCACACATAATAGGTAACATACCTGTTTTGACACCGTAGTCACCTATTTGTTGTTTGAGCCATAGGAGTTGAGCACAACAGCTTGCTGCAGCTATGTATTCTGATTTAGCAGTTGAGATGGCCACGCTTTGTTGTTCTTTGATCCCCATGCAATCAAAATGATCCAACAAAGAATGTTGTCCCGGACGTGCTTTTTTCTATCAGTGATAGATCCTCCATAATCTACATCTGAAAATCCTGCAATGTTACAATTTGTGAACCTAGGATAAAATATCCAAGATTTATGGACCCTTTTAGATATCGTAGAATTCTTTTCACGGCTGTGAGATGACTTTCTCTTGGATCTGCTTGAAACCTGGTACATAAGTAAACGCTATACATAATATCAGGTCTACTAGTAGTTAGATATAGTAAAGAACTAATCATCTCCCTGTACGATCGCTGATCGACCGGTTGGTCACCAGTCATGATGCCCATTTTTGTGCCAACTGCCATTGGTATCAAAGGTTTACATCCTTCCATTGCAAATCTCTTCAGTAAATCCGTTACGTACTTTTGCAGGGATATGATGATCCCTCCTTATCCTGCCGACTTGAAGTCCTAAGAAAAACTTCAATTCTCCTAGGTCACTCATCTCAAATTCTTTCTTCACCAGGGCTTCAAACCTTTTGCAATACTTCTCATCGGAAGCTTCAAAAATTATATCATCAACATATACTTGCACAATTAAGAAATCTTTCTTATTGTTGTAAACAAACAAAGTTTTGTCTACTTTACCTCTTTTGAATTGGTTTTTCCAATAGATAGGAAGACAGTCGGTCATACCAAGACCTTGGAGCTTGTTTGAGCCCATAAAGAGCTTTATCAAGCTTAAGAACCATGTCCTTTCCTTCTTGTGTTTCAAAACCTGGAGATTGTTCGACATAGACTTCTTCCTTGACATATCCATTAAAGAAAGCACTCTTAATGTCAAGTTGAAATAGTTTGATTCTCTTATGTGAAGTAAATGCAATTATAGTCGAATGGACTACATCCTTGCTACTGGAGCAAAGGTTTCTTGGAAGTCTATTCCTTCTTGTTGACGATATCCTTGAGCTACCAAATGAGCCTTGTTCCTGATTACTTCTCCCATCTCATTCAGTTTATTCCTAAAAATCCATTTTGTGCCAAGTACTCCTTCATGAGTAGGTCGAGGCACAAGATGCCATACATTGCATCTTTCAAACTGATTTAACTCTTCTTGCATTGCATTGATCCAGTCTGGGTCTTGAAGAGCTTCCCTTATGTTCTTGGGTTCGATGGATGAGACTGTCGTTGGGAGAGCTAAGAGATCACGAGTTTGCGCTCTGGTCTGAATTCCTTTGGAGATATCTTTGTATAGAATTCGTGATTGATGAATTTTTGATGGTGATAGAGGATTCTTGACATCATTACTTTCTCGACGACATGTTGTTGACCTGTTGCTGACCCGTCGAGCATGTTATCATCAGTCGGTGAGTTATCCTTGATGTTCTCAGTGAGGTTTTGTTCAGTTAGATCAAACCTAAATCCTTCATTCTCTTTAGCTTCTCTGATTTCATGGTCTTTTTTTCTCATCAAAAACCACATGGACACTTTCTTCTACTTTCATTGTCCTTTTGTTGTAAACTTTGTATGCCTTGCTTCTTTCTGAGTATCCAAGGAAAATGGCCACATCACTTTTGGCATCGAATTTTCCTAGGGAACTCTTTTGGTTAGTGTGGGGATAACACTTACAACCAAAGACTCTGAAGTGACTTATGTTTTGTTTCCTTCCTTTGATGAGCTCATAGGGAGTTTTGTTGAGAATTGGTCGTATGAGCGTTCTATTAGTGATGTAGCATGCAGTTGACACTACTTCAACCCAGAAAACTTGAGGAAGATTGCTTCCCAGTATCATGGCTCTAGCTACTTCTTGTAGAGTTCTAATCTTACGCTCAACTACCCCATTTTGTTGGGGTGTTCTGGGTGCGGAGTATGTGTGACTTATTTCAAGTTGATCACATATCTCCCTAAATTGTTGATTTTCAAACTCTGACCCATGATCAGATCGGAGAGCCTTGATCTTGTGGTTGAGTTGTATTTGGACTTTTCCTGCAAATGCTTGAAATTTCTCAAAGACTTTGTCTTTGGAAGCAATGAATATTGCCCAAACAAATCATGAGTAGTCATCAACAATTACATATACATACCAATTTCCTCCAAAACATCTTATTCTCATAGGACCACATAACCATGTGAAGCAGTTCAAGTGGTTTGGATGTGCTAACCATGTTCTTTGATTTGAAGGAAGTCTTAGTTTGCTTATGTAACGCCCCTATTAAACAAAAATGCAGCAGAAAATAAAATACTATGGCGTTTACAGATCATCGGGTTCCAACACCCGACACTAAACCTCACCAATTACAACTTATAAATCACAAAAGCTACGGTCTGAACTCGAGAAAACGTAACATAAACATAATAATAAAATACATTGACTCTCCACGAATCCTAACTCTCATCCCAATCACTCATACTCTTCGTGGCCACCTGTACAAACAATCTCGTACCTGCAAGATGAAACCAAGCAGCCCACCCCGGGAGGGGTGAGTCAGTTCCCTGGAATGGAACTGGTACAATTCTCTAAAACAATAAATTAAAACATAGTTCTTCAAATAAGACAGTAACAAGAAAACAAACTCTTAAACATAACTGTAACACCCCTACCGCTAATACCGTCTTTACTGTACAATACTTACCTTCGCAGCGGACATTACATACTCAACGGCGGGTGTACAATGCCGTTAGTTGTGTTACAATCCTACATACTATCGGTCTGATGAATATGAACATACCGAGTACTCTACACGATACAATACTTCCATTGCTTACTCAACCATAATACAATTACAACTCCAATACATTACTATACCGAGTATACTACAATCCTTAAATTACCGATACAGTTTGGACTTCCGAATTTCCCAATACGTTACAAGTTCAATCCCTTTCATACAACTACCCATGCTTACATAGCAGTCCCCGTCCTACTCTCATGAACGGTGGTCAGCTTCGAGTACATGCACACTAAAAACGGTCCCCCTAGGGGGTCAGCTTACGCTGCATATGAAATTCGCATATACTGCGTGCTAACCGCGGTACGCCGACTACTTTAGGTCGGATATACATGGAGTCCATTTTACATGCATACATACATACAAATACTACGCAATACCTTACAACAACACTTGCATACACATACAAGGTACAATACTTACCAAGGAAGACAACTCTATAGTCAACCGTTCGTATTAGTTACTTATTCAATACTCTTTCGTGGTGTTACTCATTACTCTATTCGTACTATGTTCGATCTTCGCTACTCTACTCATACTCACTCCTTACTCTTGCATACTCATCACTCCATGTTCGGTACTTTACTCGTACACGATCCTTACTCTGTACACGTTACTACACTTGTGTATACTTGCTACTCAGTACTCCATACTTACTCATACGTACTCAATAATCAACACTTACTCATACATACTCAATACGTGCTCGTTACATACTCAGACATACGCAATACTCGTTACTCATTACTTTGGCCTCTGGGCGGAGTCATACACAAGACTCGCCACCGGACCTACAATACGAGGGCTATACGCTTAGCTCCTCAAATGTTCAATGTCCATTTTTACCGGACTACTCAAATTCCCAACACTCTTCTCTCAGAGTATATTACAATCTCATGGATTAGCCTAGCAGTATCTCTCTCAATTACCTCTGCTAGCTTAGGGTATTACCACCGTCTAGTATCCTCAGATTTAAGGGTTTCCCCAACATATCGAATACTCTCTCGTTCGGGGCATACTTACATCAGTCGGGTCCTCTCATAATGGGTCGACTAATTACTAAGGGGGGGTTTGGAGATCCCTCACCATTCTTTATTACTCTCATGGTTCATGTTTTGCACCAAGATTAATTCCTCTAATAGAGGTTACTTATATACTTCCACTACTTTTTGTTTGTGGATTATTCATTTTGTTTCACCTACCGTTATCGGAAGGTTATTACTCCCGTACACTCTCTCACATTCTAGTGAGTTCATTGGGTTGCGTTATCGTTTATTGGTTCGATAGTTTAGTGTGTTGCTACTGTTCCATTAGTTCACGACATGACTCTTACTACGAGTCACTACTCAACAAGACTTATCTATGAGTCGTACTACGCACCAAATGAAGCCACACAATCAATCAAGAAGGGTTAGCTCACGCAACATACATCAAGACATACAATGAAAGGCAATAAACCGTTTTCATGCTTTAGTCTTGATAGCCGGCATGCAACACACAAATCAACGTAACTCGGTTAGCATACGGGGCATGAGAAAATCATACCTTTCACCGGAGTTAGCTTTACCATGTGTTCCTTGTTCCTTTTCACACTTGTTCCACTGATAATGTTTCCAACATTGTTATTTGTAACACCCCATCCAACATTAACACACTTAACAACAAACTGCAGCGGAAAACAAACTTCTTCACATTACTTAACTTCTTGGTGTTACACGCCGTTAACCACCCACGTGGCTAACAAGGCTATTACATATACTTTGTACCGGTCTGATGGACTAGATTCCCGAGCGACTACACATTACTATCCCTTTCCATTAACACAACAACAACATACACCTTTCAACTGTACCGAGTATTCACAAACTGATGCCGATAACAATCTCGGTCTTACTACACCTACTGTACATATACAACTTAAATGATTACCCATGTACAACGACTACCCCGTCCTACTCTCGAACGGCAACCTGCTCTTTGTACCTGAGATAGGAAAAGAAGAGAAAGGGTGGCCCCCAAGGGGCTCAGCACCTTTGCTGGTATGGTAATCCCGCAGCCCACATGCTACTGGGCCACGCACAAATAATTGTCGTCTTAGCATGCGATTGGTTATATTTAAATCATGCATGCAACTGTAAACACACAACACATAACATTTCGCCTCAATGGACTCAACAACGGATAATACATCCTTATTTAATAAGTCACTCACGGTATTCATTATCCCTAGAGTGTTCCTCCTCTAACGGAGCTACTTCCTTAATAGACGACATCTACCCAATAATCGGGTTATCCTTAAACGCCTCGTATCACAAACTGGGATTCATTTCCATGATCCACACACTCCATATTTTATAACATATAATATTCCTTGCATAACAATACATAACAACACTTTCACGTTTCAACGTGCACATAATAACTCCGCAATAGAAATTGCATTACAACAACATCACATAACATAACGGGAACGGTTCTCTTAGGAACCGACCCAAATTGTTAATACACTGGTGAGCCTAGAGAATGTTGCCAGTCTCATGATAAGCTCGTTACATAACTCGTTACCGTCTCGTTAAATGAACGGATAACTTAGCACAAGGTGTCTCGGATATAGTGATCCAAGCACACCGAACAAACATAACATAGTATGCCCCTGTGGCCCGACGTGAGTCAGTAATAGCCTTGGTTAAGCTAAAGGGAAGGTTGGAAACCAAATTGGAAAACAACCATAACATACGGAGAGGATCGAACCTGCTATGACAACGACCCCCATACTCACACACGTGGCCGGAACAGACCGGACTCCTCACTTCTCCCGTTAGCACTTGTCAGAAGTTCGTCATTGAACTTAGTCAAACAATCACATCATTGGGTTAAGTCTTGTTAGACGCTTACAAGGGAAATGGAGGGTCATACATTCACACACAAACATTACACACAAACATCACAAAACTAACTCACGCATAGTCATGGTTAGAACGTTCCTTAGGTCGGAAAAGTTGTCACCGAATACCGTTCTCTACGTTTTACCTAATAGTGGTTAACTAGACCTTCAAGTGCATTCGAGGTTACCGGTATCGGCACGTAAACATACAACAACAATAACGACTGTAAACTCGTTTCATGATTTATCTTATAACGTGGCAAACACACAGAAAATCACATTGGCATACAAGCCGGTGTAATCCGGTAGGACACAGGTTGCAAGAAAACCATACCTGTCACCGGGGTCCACTTTACCACGTCCACTTATGTTCCTCGAGCAATTCTCGAACAACTGATAACATTACATGTACTTTTATCAACATCGGGGTAGCATGATTATTTAATGTCTAATGCTTATAACTTTTCCCCGTTAACTTAGTTAAATAACTTGACATTTTTAACTTGTTTTACTTTTACATTTTAATACATCTTTTCCCCACTCAATCATCATTATAACTCACTTAACATGTCCTTAACAACCTCATGACATCATTAACCATCAATCCCCATCATTACACATCATTTCCATACCTTAAAACAACAATTTTGGTCCATACAGTGGCCTGTCCGAACTTGTGTCCGGACTTCGGAAGTTCGGACGTGAGTCGAGAATCTCTTAATGCGGAAATCCATGCATCCGAACATGTGTCCGGACTTCCCAAGTTCGGACACAGTTCGAGTGTGCAAAATTCTTACCCAACAGAGCCTGTCCGAACTTCCATGTCCGGACGGAAGTTCGGACAAGGCAAAATGCTCAACTTCCAAGCCTTTAAACACTTAGCCAAATTCCTCCAAAACCTCCAACACTTATAGTATCTACTCCTTAGGTCCCTAAGTGATGTTTCATGCCTATTCTAGCCATTATACCAAGACATATCTTCCACACAAATGTTATACCCAAAATTTTGACCCCCCTGTTAGGGTCTGCAAGGTTTTGGTGTCGTGAGGGATATTTGATCGGGTAATGAGGGATTCCGGCTCGATCGGTGTGTTCCAGGGCCTGAGGAGCAGCTTCGTCATTGTCAGGGGCGTTTTCGTAATTTTTAAGGCTTCTGAGTTCTCCTATAGGCTTTCTCTCTCCTCCAAAGGGTGCCCAAATCAGCTCGAAATGCTTTGATATTTTAACCCATGATAGAGGATGACATTTTAAGCATAATGGCGTTGGAATTTTGATTTTTCGAATTTCCAATAATTTTCTAGCAATTTCTGACTGAATCTGACGAGAAATTCAATTTAAAAATGCTCCAGCATTTAAAAATTCGTTTCCACCTCAGAAAATTCATAATATCCATTCTTGACATGTGGTTAAAATTTCATAGCAAAATTCCTTTGGGAAGTTGCTTAGTTAAATATCGAAAAATCTTACTTTTACTAGATTCTCTTTATCTTTAAGGAAGTCTATATAAGGGGATAGGTTTTTGGATAAAATGAGAACCTCACATACCGAAGAACCCTAGAGAGTCAGAAAACACGGCCTCCTCTCTCTCTCACGTTTTCCAACACCCGGCCACCCAAATCATACTGAAAGTCCCCCGAAATCACCATCTAAACACGTTTTCCAATCCCCAAAGCACCAATAATCATCAAAACCTCACAAAACACCTCTAAAACGTGAAGAACAGCAAGAACAACCAACAACCAGAAGCTTGGGTCGAAATCCTCTCGGGTCTGCCATCAACGGAGCACTCGACGAGTCCCGGTGTGAAGAAACGTTGTGAATCCGAAGGTAAAACAGGTAGAAACTCCACTTCCCTGATTCACCACGGTATTATCTGTCTTGCCTCAAAATTTGGGCTCAAACTAACCTTCGTAGGCATCTGTATTGCTGTTTATTTAAGCCTCTGTCAGATAACTTGTTTGCTAAGTTTCGTGCTTAATTCGAATTCAAATTGAAAACTTTCAATCACTAACATCTTGTACATCTTTCAGGCTACACACCCATAAAATTTGAGCTCAAAACACCCTCGGGAACCTTCTGAAAACCCCTGTCCGTGGGTGGTCCGTGACCTCGGACCTATGGTCCGGGACCTCGGACGCGTTGTCCGAGACCACGGACACCCACGGACGGCGGCGGGATTTTAAAAATTCAAAATTTAGGTTTTTCTAATAATGTCCGGGCCCACGGACATCCTGTCCGTGGCCCCGGACCTTGCAAATTTTTGTTTTCCTTTAATTTCGACTTTTCTGTATATTTAGGTTAACTGGGGTCCGTGGTCTCGGACGTTTGGTCCGTGGCTACAGACGTAAGCAAAATTTGACCTAATTCTGCCTCCGAAACCCTAGTTTAGGTAGCTTTTAATTTCACTTTAATTCTCTGTCAAAAAATGTTAAAAACAAAAAAAAACAGAAGCTCGCGCACTTAGGTTAAAACGACTCGTAATAAGCCGTAAATAAACTAAGTAGAGGAAACGACCTAGGAGGGGTAATGAAAGTAATTGAACCCTAATTAAGTCGAATATCAAGCCCCCGAACCCGAACTCTCCTTTCCTAATTTGATCTGGGTAAAAATTAGGTGGCGACTCGCAATAGGTTCCAGTGAGCTAGCGTAGGATTTAATAATTATTGTTATATGACATAGTTATTAACCTTAGGTTATAAGTGGACCTAAGACCCGACTAGATCCTAATCAACTTTAATCAACATAGGATAGGGTTTAAAATCGAGGCTCACAACAAACATCATCATTCAAACATCCTTTCTTACATATCAAAACTCCTTATGTCATTCTTACAATTCCTTTTCCAAGCTTACACTTCCTCCTTAATTTACCAAATCCTCTTTTCACAACTTCTTGAATTCCTTTCTCCAAAACCTTACCTAAACATCATTCTCTCCTTATTGATCAATCATTACCTAAACCTTATAAACTTCTCCAAGACTTTATTACATCCTAAAACACTCATTGAATTCCTAGAACTCCCAAGATAATACCTAAATCCTTGTATCACTCTAAATCACCTTAGCACATGCTTTCTTCCCTAGTAAAGCATTTGTTCACCTTAACATTTCCTAGTTCACTAAAACTTATTTAAACACTTAGGACTTCTTACACATTTTCCAAATTTTGCCATAGCTTCTCTTGTATATTCTCTTATCCAAACACTTAGGTTTTACCTTATTTCATTCAAGAACACCTAAAATCCATCAAACACATTTTATACACAAACTTCACACATTTAGCACTACATCACAATATAGTTCATAAGCTTAAATTGCTTAAACCATAAACACTGAATTTCCCACATAAATAATGCCTTTGACCTGCAAATACACTCAACATTACATATGTCCTTTTACTAGTCTCCTTGAGAACTTTTCACTAAGTCCTTTAGCATTAGCTCCTTAGGTAGTTTAACAAGCATTATAAGCTCATTTCTCCTAAGGCATTAAACCACATTGAGATAGCATATTTACCTCTTTTCCACCCAAACTTCTTTCTTGTTTCCTTATAAAACCGGTAAGGTATTTGATTCCTTGTCAACTACTACACAATATACAAACATTGAAATGAGTATACAAGCTTTAAGCTTCATCTCATTGTAAACCCTAGGTTTACATTGTTTCAAAAACATTAATGTAGTTGTTTTACCTTGATCTTTGAAGAGAGTTTGAATATCTATGAAGAGGGGACTCCACCTAGTCCTTGAATGATTGGAATGAAGCTAGAAAAAAGGTAATATAATGACTCCATTAAGAGTGATTTTTGGACATGACAAAACATGAAGGAAATGTCATTTTTCTTTAAGTTTCCTTACCTTGAAGCAAAGGAGAACAAGAATATGTGAAAAGAAGAACTCAAGCTCCTCCCATGGAGATTCCTCTTGGCACCAAAATGGAGCTCTTGGAACTTTGGAAGGATGAAGTTGAAGAGCTTGGTGAGACTAAGAGATTGGTGGTCTTAGTTTTTGATTTGGCAAAGTGAGCTAGGAGTTACAAGGGATTGAAGATGGCATTTGGTGGTGGTGCTATATTACCGTGAGAGAGCAGCAAGAAGAGAGGAAGAAGAAGGTTGGAACCGTGTGAAATGAGGAAGGAAAGGAGAATGAAGATAGAATTTGCTTTAAGAAGATATTTGTTCTTATAAAGTAAATAGTAACTAAATTAGTCATCTTATTTATTTATCAAGTTAACAAGTGAGTGGTGAGTCACCACACTCAAGAAAACCGGCCCCCCTTTATACATAAGGGTACTTTAGTCTTTATTTGACAATTTAATTACTTATGATAACATATGTTCAAACTAGCTTATTAAAATCACTATTCACAAAACAAGGCACATAGAAGTGAAATTTTTGACTTCCCATTGATATAGACTTCCAAATGTGATACTATATATTACACATGTTAATTAAAGAGTAATGATGGACATCTAGCCATTCAAAACTCATTTACAAGACAAATTTTTCAAAAACGTGCTTTAAGACTCCTTAAAGCACTTTTTGTGTCTTAACTTGTTTTCAAGCTTGGTTTTCTTTGGTAATTGATTTAATATGTTCATTAACATTTGAATTTGTGTGGGCCTTGTTTGCTTGTATGATCGGCCCACTACCCAGCCTAGAGATTGATAGGAACTTCTCCTACATCAACCTAGCCCAAAACGAATTGGCAGCTCTATTTGTTTGCGGCCCAGAGGCCCTGTTTGGTTTAACATGTGAGTCGTTCGGGCTTCGGCCCAAAAGCTTAGACTTAGGTGATTTCTCTTCTGGCCCATTTTGAATTATCCAATTAGTTCTAGGCCCATAAAAAGGAAATCCATCTGAACTCGAAATAACTCACAAGTCCCGAAAACAAAATCTTTTTCTGCTTAGCAACCATCTTCTCTGGCCCAAAGAAAGTTGGGCCCATTTGTGATTTAGGGACCATTCCAGCCCATGTGCTTTACTCCAGGCCCAAACACATTCCGGCCCAAGGGCTCATTCTAGACTAGGTAGACTTCTTATCCGGGCCCTAGCCCCAAACCCTAGATCTAGGTGTCACCTCTCAGGCCCAATCAAAGCCATCTGTTTACATTTCAGTCCAAATTCCAGTTCATAGCCTGAGAGATACTTCAGCCCAAGCACCTCATTTTCTGGGTATCTTGGCCCACTTGCTTTCAGCCTAAGCCTGTTTCGATCTACCTTGTGAAGTGTCATTATCACCTTAGTGTCTTTCAACCCACTTCCTCTTGTTAGCTAATAATGGACTTCTTGGAAACAGGCAAGCCCGAATCCAGATATGGCAGAAGGAGGAAATCCGATCAACACCGAGGCCCAGTTGGCCGCTGTGCTGCAAGGGTACAAGGTCTTGGAGTCCATTGTCGAGGAACTGAGGAGTAAGGCTAATCTCCAGGAGACAAACCAGCACACTCTGGAAAAGCTTGTGGATGAAAATCTTAATCGTAATTACATCGAGATTGACTCTGTTAGGGCCCAAGATCCTCAAACACGTATGGGGAAGGATGTTCCTGACAACCAGCTAGCTGCAGAGGTCAAAAGGGTTTTGAAAAGGATTGAGCGCATAGAGAAAACCAACAAACCAGCTGGCTTCGATTATTTCTCCACGGCGTCGTATCCCGAAGTTGCTCTTCCCCTAAAGCTGAAGCTGCCTGCACTCGCTTTGTACAAGGGTTCCTCGGATCCACAGATTCACTTGGCTATGTTCGACCGAGAAATGTCCATCTTGGGGCTCAACGATATGCAAAAAGCCAAAGTTTTCGCACGCTATCTAGACGAGACTCCTCAGCGTTGGTATCTCACTCAGAAGATGAATACCAAAACCTACGAGGAGGTTTGCGAGGCTTTCCTAAATCATTTCGAGTATGCTAAGAACCTCGAGGTCACCAGAATCGATCTGGCAGGAACTCGACAGAAAGACGGTGAGTCCATGTCTGACTTCATCAAGCGTTGGAGGAGAAAGGCTGCAGCCATGCCTACCAGAATGGACGAGCAGGAGCAAATCCGCATGATAATTGAGAACATGCGAAAACAACACAACCATGAGCTAAAATTTATGTACTTTCCGAGTTTGGACATGTTGATGGGACAAGTCGGTATTCTAGAGGAAAGGATTCATAAGGAAGGTTTGGAGCTCGAGTGCTCAAGAAACTCCGGCAGTGGCTCCAAATTATCTAAGCCAGGACCAGAAAAGGCTTATCTTCAGACAGTAGCTTGCGCTCAAAGCAGTTTCCCAGAAGTGAATATGGTTCAACGACCTAGATCTCCGCATCAAAACCTTAGGACAATACCCTTACCACGCCGAGACTCATCGCAAAGGGAGTTCACCAACATTGGCCGAGCACCAAGTCAGGCGTTTGAAGAGCTTCAGAAGAGAAACCTGCTACAGCCCCTGGCCCCTCGGCCAGGAACCACTCATTTGGGGAGGCATCTTAATCAATTCTGCCACTACCATCAGTTGCCTGGCCATTATGCTGACAATTGCCGAGCATTGAAGCATAAGATTCAAGACCTCCTCGAGCAAGGAGTCCAATTTTTCTAAGTGTGCAGATCGTTTTCTTGCATC
>JAIOTZ010002160.1:0-22761 GCA_023374045.1 Limonium bicolor | reverse complement strand
TGTTTTTGATTTGGTTAAAGTGCTAGGTTTTACAAGGGTTCAAAGGTGGACTTCCATGGTGGTGGTGCTGTATGAACGTGAGAACAGAGAAGAAGAGAGGAAGAAGAGAGTGGAGCCGTGTGAAATGAAGAAAGGAATGAGAGAAATGAGATAAGTTTACTTTTTGGAAGATATTTGTACTTAAAAAGCAAATAGTAACTATATTAGTCATCTTTGTTTCTTTAACAAGTTAACAAGTGAGTGGTGAGTCACCAAACTTAAGAAAACCGGCCCCCTTTATTACATAAGGGTATTATAGTCTTTGTTGGTCAATTTAATTACTTATAACATCATATGTTACAAACTAGCTTATAAAAATCACTATTCACTAAAACAAGGCACATTGTTGTGAAATTTTTGATTTCCCATTGATATAGCCACCCAAATGTGATACTATATAGTACACATGTTAATTAAAGAGTAATGATGGACATTTAGCCATTCAAAACTCATTTACAAGACAATTTTTCAAAAACGTGCTTTAAGACTCCTTAAAGCACATTTTGTGTTTAACTTGTTTTCAAGCTTGGTTTTCTTTGGTAATTGATTTAATATGTTCATTAACATATTTATAAGGTATAGGTATGACCATTAGGTCTTATACAAATTTATCCCAAGCTTAGAGCACATTTTTGCTCATATTGACTTTAAGGTATTTTCTTGTGTTTTATTTGGTTTAACTGCCCACCAAGGTTTCCTAAGGACTTATTTAGCCTTATTAAATCATAATTGAATATTATAAAGTCTTGGTAGGCTCTTTGGGTCCTAACCAAGTTCACTCATAGCTTAGAGCATGTTTTTGCTCAAACCGTGTCTTAATGCTTTATTGCATTTTACTATGATTAAAATTGTACACTGATGTTCCTAAGGCACTTTTTAGCCTTTACATACCATAGTTTATTATTTAAACCACTTATCAAGGTTTGGGGTATTTCATGGGTCATGTATGATGATGTTGGTTAAATGAGGATATGCGTCTCATACTAAGGTTTCCCCGAGTAGATGTCAGATCGGGTTTCCCCGAGTAAGAGGAGGCTTCCTACCTCTGTGGAGTTCTTTCTCTGATTTTAAAAGGAAATTGGGGACGTGGAGGATGGGTGTAGGTATTTGTTAGGTATCCAGTAATTACTAGGGAAGAACCCTAACTAACGCGCCTCACTTACTACTCCAACCCTTAACTCACTGTTAGAATTCCTAATTCTAGGTTTTCCAATACTCGGTACTTCTCTGTTCCAGTCATCAGAGCGTAACTACGCTCTAATACCACTTTCTAAAAATCCCCTGAATAAACATCCAATAGTACGAACAAAGCTCCTAGCCAGATTACAAGATGACTATGCAGCGGATTCACAACTTCATTCGGGTGCTACAGATGCCAACCACCCATGTGGTTGACAGATCACCTTACAACACCAAGTTACGGTCTGCATGACTGGAAACAGCCCTCAACCAAAACTCATATACAATATAAGATACAATTCCAAATACCAAGTGTCTACAACATAATTATCAAATTATAAACCGAAAGATACTCCCCAGGTTTAGTTCTATATAGTCCCGACCCATACATTAACATACTACACCAAACTCAAAAGTCTGTACCTAGATAGACTACCCCCATGATAGCCATCCCACCTACGCTCCATTATCATCCGGCTCAATACCTGAAAAAAATTGTGTTGTAAAGGACTCAGCAAACTACGCTGAGTATGAATATGTGTAGCCCGTATGTTGCCGTGCTACACAACTACTTGGTCGAATATTATTAAGTCCAATTTTCATGCTATAATAACGCAGTAAAGCACACCACAATACATCATGATATCATACACACTTAAAGGTAGCAAGGCATTAGCAACAAGTAACCAAGCATAACATGCTGGCATCATAGCAACATCAAACACGCAACCAAGCACAACAAGCTGCTAGTATAGCAACAACAATCATGTAAATAATAAAATGTGTGCATCGGTATGTAATACTCATGATCCTCACTATGGGACCATTCGAGCGTTGTGCGTTTTCATTTCTTTTCTCTTGTTCCCTTAATGTGTATTTTCTTCCTCTTTCCTTGCACCAGGTCTGGGGATATAGTTTAGATCCCGTGACCATATCATGTAGGTGCCAATCTTTCCTTGTTTCTTTAAGGGTTATTTGTGAATTCTCTTATCACCGCACGTTGGAGGATGTCTCCTCCATACCCAATTTCCTCCATTCCCGGCGTCATCCGTCAAGAAAGCGGAGTCACCTCTAGACTCCAGGATAATGCTCCACCAATTGCCAATCCCTCATTCCCAACACGAAGGGTCGAGAAAGCGAGGTCATCTCTAGACCTCGGGATGTGTTGAGAAAGCGGGGTCACCCAGGGACCCCAGAATATGTTCCACCATAGACGGTCGAAGGATCTGATGCAGATACCATCTCCCGAGCATCCATACCGCGCGGCCCGAGATGTTGTCTCCCCGGGTTATCCTCATGTTCCACCAGTTGGTATTTTATCATCATTATCATTAACAGATAGACACCGTAGTGGGTGTCATTGTAAGTCCTCTATGGTTAGAGAGGAGTTTCCCTTTATAAAGTTCCTTTGTTTACATAGTTCATTGTGTTTCATCTCAAAGTTCCATAAATGAGAAAGGGACTAAACTACTGTGTGCGCACAAGTAATATGCAAAAATGATATAACAAGCATATAAGCAAGTCACAACAAGCAATCCAGTTTCATGCTTTAGTCTTATGGTCATTGTCAAACAAGGCACACAGCACACAAGCCGTGTAACGCGGAAACACACGGACCACACATATCCATACCTGGATCAGAAGAAAAATTTGTCTCACACACGGGGTCCCGGTTGGCGTTCGTAACGGCCCTAAAGTTAATTAAAACAACTTGTCAGTTTATGGTTGCGCGCGACGACCGTAGTGACATTTTTCCTAGTTTATCCCGTTTTATCGGGTGTTATTCCATAGGTAAATGTTTGGGTGTTCAACTTATACTAGTCCCTTAGAAACTTTCCAAGTATTAACCTTAGACTTTATCAACTCCTTGGACATTTACATTGTCGTTTTACCCGTTAACTAAGTCCTTCCCTCTAAATAATGTTTTAGGGTATTCTTAAGCACCAACATGTAACAAGTTTATCCAAACTGACCATTCACCCACATTTTTCTCATAATTACACCATATCCCCCTTTTTTTATAACCAACACTTTAATTATTTAAAACTCATATTATACCTCTTAATTAATTTATATTATACTTAAATTTCCAAAACTCCTAGGTTTATATACTAATCCCCCCAAATACTTAAGTTTCCACCCATGCCCCAAGGTTTAAGGTGATTACCTAACTTACCCCTAACTTTATAATCGCCACAATTTAATACTTAGCTATATAGTATAACTCATAGTTAATTAAAGCATTAAGTTTGCTCCAGAATTTCTCTAAAATTCCCGACAAACCTCAAGGGTTCCCTTGTTACATTTTGACCCTTATAGTTTCGGTATTTACATATACTCCCCTACTACTTTTATAATTGTTGTTTTGACCTAATATTTCTTCAAGTACTTATAATATTTATCCTTACTATTTTAATTTGGTCAACCCTCGTATGTGGTCAAGGTTGACCACTTAAATTATCCATTGACCAGTTCTGATAGTATTTATGAAACTACCCCCTAGTTTCCTAGTTTTACAATTTACCCCTAATTCATGAAATTCATATTTTATACTTATAAAAATCTCTTTAATTATTCCTCTTGGTAACCAATACCTTATATACCCATATTTCATTTATTTATATTTTGCCCCTTTTTCAATTTATTCATTTATATCGAATACTTGTACAAAGTTTAAAAATTCATTTTAGCCATTATATAAGTTTATAATTACGCCTATATATTTTCTAAGGTAGTACTAAGTAGTTACAATCGCGAGAAATATGGTCTTGCCTCAGAAATTTACATAGCCTTAAAATCCACTTATAAATTTATTAATGGTTATTTAGATGTAACACCCCAACCCAAAATCCAATAACCTGTACAACGATCACTCCCAAATAAAATACAACTGCAGCGGAAATAAATACAACAACCGGGCGGTATTACAATGCCGTTGGCCACCCTTGTGACCAACAAGGCTCACTCCAAATACAATCTCCAAAAGTCACGGTCTGAATACGAATACAATCCGAGATACTAGGAATAAAACTCAAATGTAAAATACTTAAGTAAAACAAATAACTAGTAGGAGACTCCCATAGCTTGAATCTACCCCACCTACACTCGGTGTGGTAATCTTCTCAACTTCAGGTACCTGAAAAATGGGGGTGCCCCCAAAGGGGCTCAGCAACAATGCTGGTATGGAAAACGTGCAGCCCATCGTCTACTGGGCCACACCAACTACTTTGTCGAATACATGCAGTTCATTTTTGTAAAGCTGTAAACAAGCATAGTATGATAATAACAAGTATCCATACAAGGACAACAATGTCACATAAAACAAGACTTCAGAAGGTCAAGTTAGATGAACTGTAATCATTTGATAGTTGTCGGGTCCACACAGTGGGACTGACAGATGTATAGAAGTATGTCAATATAGTGGAGGTAAAGTGACCTCGTTATAAAGAAAGGTTGGGTAAGTAGTCCCCCAGAAGGTAACGTAGTTAATTCCTGTACTTAAAAGATGTGGGAATCGAACCCTCGAGAGGGATGAAGTCTTCCTCTCCACTTGAACTGTTCCGGTACGCAGCCGGTGAGTGACATAGTGCACCCAGAACTCTAGAACTATTCCGGCACGCAGCCGGTGGGTAGCATAGTGTATCCAGAACTCCGTCGCGACGTAAATTGAATAGGAGACGACCTGAGACAGGTACAACTCCCGTAGCATGCATGGCCAGATCCAACTGGGCTCCTCGTTCTCGTAGTGTAGAATTGTTAGGTGTCATACAAGGACTTTAAACAAGAACACAATGTGTATTGTCAGTTATCACGTTTAGGATAATGATGTTTTTTTTAAAGTGAAGTTAGTGAGAGACTTGAGTACAAGTTCTCGGTATAATAAAGCGCAGGTATTTAATCCACTGGTATAGTAGTGTTGTATGCGTGGGACATACACGTTGTAGTTAGCATCATTCACGCACATAAGATAATACAACAATGCACATGAGTAAAACAACATTTTACATTAATTATCTTGGTCGTTATTTCAAACAACAGATAGCACACAAGCCGGTGTAATCCGGTAGAAAACAGGTTGCAAGAATCCCATACCGTTCACCGTAGGTTGCAGTTGATTATACCCTGGTCAACGTCTGGTCAAGTATAGTCCTAGAATAGGGTTAACTAAGAGGGTTAATTTATGTTACCCTTGTATAATAATTTTATTGGATTTATTCAACATTCTCTTAGTTGTTATTTCATGTGAGGTTTATTTCTCCATACTTAGATTGTTTCTTTAATTCCTTAACCATATTAACATGTAAGGTATTCTTACATATTCTAATCTATATAGTCTTAATTAATGACTTGCATTGTGTGGTAATTTCTTTTAATTACCTTATAACTTAAAGTTTAACTTATTTTGTATTTCCTTTATGATTTATTTATAAATCCTTTAAAGTACATATATGTATGTATTTGTTTATGTACTATTTATGTTACGTATTTTTAATTGTCT
The DNA here is from genome assembly GCA_023374045.1 of Limonium bicolor. NCBI lineage: Eukaryota > Viridiplantae > Streptophyta > Magnoliopsida > Caryophyllales > Plumbaginaceae > Limonium > Limonium bicolor. The sequence goes on along the minus strand of JAIOTZ010002160.1, from coordinate 17,045 downwards.
AGATGACATAATAACTTAATAATTTATCAATTAAGTTCATAATCTTTCGGTTTCAACATATAATTTTCTATATTTACACTTTTAACCCCTAAACTTTTATAAACTTAATATTTTATGTCATAAATCATTTTAACCCAAAGTTTTTGGTCAACACTTTGACCAAGACTTAATTTCATAATTAATACTTCAATATACCCATAAAATCATATGTATTTTCGGTAAGACTCTAAACTTCCCAATAATTACATAATAGTCCCAAAACTTCATTAAATGTTATTCTTAACACTTAAACACTTATTTAAATTCACCAAAATTCGTAATATTAGTTCCTACCTTATATTATACCACAAATACACCAAATAACTCCTTATGTTCTCGGCAATATATATTAGTACTCTAAACTTTTCAAAAATTACATTTTAACCACATAACTTATTAAAATAGCCATTTAAATACTTGTAGCTATTTTTAATGTTCCAAAAATTTATAAAATAAGTTAATACACTTATATGTATTTCAAAATTCACCAAACTTCTTGTAATGCTCTCGGCCACAATTAAAATTCATCATGTGGTTTTAAAACTTGTTTTAAACTTTATAATGTATATATATAAATGTATATAAGCCATATAACACTTCTAAAAATTATGCTAATGACTTAGAATGATTATAACTAAAAATAAAACATAAAATCTCTAAACCATTCGGTCTTAATATTTATGTAACAATAATTAATTTTTGTGACCCAAAAATATTCCTTAAGGTAATAACCTTACCTTTTATGTTATAAATTATTTTCTTGACCATATAACCTATAGTTTTCGGTTTTAATTTATTTAAATGTTATACAAAAATTTTTATACCAAGTTTGAAACTTAAATCAAACTTAAACTTAATAAACCTTATTTATACAAACTTACCCTTGAATCAAGACAATTCTTGTACTTGATTTTTCTTTGAATTTCCAAGCTCCTCAAATGCTAGATTGATGTAGAGAATTCGAACTCCTTGTACATATATAGGAGATCTATTTGTTAGACTTCTAACAAAAGCTTATAATTAATTTTTGTAGTAATTTTGCAAGAGTTTACCTCAGGAATTTATCAAGGTATCTTTGATACACCTTGAGATGATTGTAGATCCAAGTTTCTTTCATGAAATAATGAAGAGAGTATGGATTTTAGGAGACATAATTTTCGGACATGTAGGAGTAAATTGTCTAGGGTTTTCAAACATGAAAATACCTTAGATTAACCTTGATTACTCCTTGAATTGATGTTGAATCAAGACAACTCCTTGGAGAACAATTGTTGGCGAATTCTTGTATGGTTGATAGGGTTATTCTTGCTTCAAGACTTGATAGAATTAACTAGGAAATAACATTAAAATGGTGTTAGGAACTAATACACCATTATTAGAGCTTATTAACACTTAGGAATTTAATTAGGAAATGAAGAGAAGAGAGCATAAGAGATTGAACTTACCAATCGGTTTGGTCATGGTAAGTAAAGAATACCTCACGTAAGGCTTTTAGTAGGAGATGGTGAATGCAATCAGATTTTGCTTGATTATTATTTAATTGTCATTATTCTCCATCTTTGTTTAAGTTTAATAAATTGCAAAATTAATTACCTAAGTCTCCTAGCTTGTTAGGTTATACGCTGGGTGGGAAATAATTGAATCAGCACTTCAATCATACAGCACCAATCGGCTGGAATGAATGGTTAGCATTCAATTTGAATACTTAATACTATTAGGTATTAGCTTGATTAAAATTTCTGATTTGTCTTCTCCTGCAGGTGGTGCTCGGCTGGACTGAAGGTGGAGGCTCCAATAGCACTAGCCTCACGTTAATGGAGCACTAATGTGTGATATTTGTTTTGTTAATTCAACCAGCATGTGTTTAGCTTAGTTTATATGTAATTATTGAGCATTAATTATGTTTGCTTGTGCAGGTTAAATCGGCTGCAGTGGAGCACTTCCAGCAGCACTACTCCATGTTGCTACGGTAATGTATAGCTTAGATAGATTAGATTTTTGTTTGTTAATTTGCAATATGGCAATCAGAAATTAGGTACTTATCTTTTGTAGATAATTAGTGGACAATCAAGCACTCCACAAGCAGATTCCATTCGGTAATTATAAGACAAGTATCAACTTGTTTAGTTTGTTAAATTGTCTTAGTGAAGACATGACTAGACTAGCAATATAAATGACATTATCTAAATATGAGCTAATGTTTGTGATTCTCTGCAGGTAACCGATGGTGAGGGTTTTAATTTAATGTCATGTTGATACCTCATCAATTAATTTAGGTAGGAATGAGTCATCATGTAATATGACATGTTTTTGAACTAAAACTAGCCAAATATAGACTAGAAATCTCGCCCAACATGGAGGTAATTTGGGACTGATTTTTCATTTGATTTTTGTTACACTATATTGTACTAAGACCATACTAATATGTGTAATAGGTTCCAGCATTTAATTGGTACATTTTTATTATGGTAAAAGGTGAAAGTTCTAAGGTAAAAATGCTGATTTTAGGTACCTTTTTGTCCTAAAAATCTCCCCCATTTATACTATGAGTTTAGTACTGCCATCAATTGATTTAGATGGTCATTTTATCCACTTTTAAGTTTATCAACTCGTGGCTACTCAAAGACATCAAGGCAATTGCGTAAAACGCATTTTTGTGACACCCGAAGGTGCGTTTTTTGTGGTTTAAGGATTTTTCTGGGAATAAATTGTCTCTATGAGTTCCAAGTGTTTATAAACACTTATTACAGTAAATAATGATACATTAAGATGTTACATTGAGTTATATGGGGTTACATCAACCCATGACATAATTTGCGGGCCATCGGGACACTCCCGAGCAAAAAGGAGCGTCTTTGACTAAATATAGCTTAGAGATCATGTTTATACATTCATATAATGAGTGTATGACCATTTGGTTTGAGTTTTAGAAGGTCATACAAGGTCATGCTTGATCACATGTTTCTAAGGCGTTTTAGCGTTTATGGTGAAACGACTATTTTTACGTAACGTTCTCATGCATGGGTTTGCATGCGTACGTGAAATGATTTATATTTGGATTATTTTCCATTAAATAATGGTTTTATAATGTTAATTAGATTTGGGGTATTTCAATCTACCCCCCTTAAAAAGGACTTCGCCCCGAAGTCTCATATCTAAGTTTAGAAGGTTGTGGGGAATCAAGTTCCGTTAGGTATCCACCACTCAATTTAGTTTTTAGGGATCAAGCCCCAAGTCTCTATATACCTAAGTTCATAGTGTACATCAAACATAAAAGGAATACTTTGGATGGTCATATCATATACCTACCATGTAGTGCAATGTATTAAACACAATCACGTTTCATTTCAAATAGTGCAGCATAGTGCACATAAACTTTCCATTGTAGTGTAACGAAGTACACATCAGCAAGTAGAAGTACAAAGTACATTCAAATACAGTGTTACACATGAACACATACAAGACAAGGTGTCATAGCAATGCATAGAAGTGCAACAAGATGCATAATAAACTCACAAACGAAAAAGGCTCTACCCCCCCCCCCCCCCCCAAAAAAAAAGAGGGGCACGCCCCCGTACCCTAAACTAAAGTGTAACACCCCAACCCTAAATCCAATAACCTGAACGATGATAGCTCCCAAAAATAACTAGAAATGCAGCAGAAAATATATACATAACAACGGGTGGTGCTACAACGCCGCTAGTCACCCATGTGACTAACAAGGATACTCCAACTTAATTTACAAATGATGCGGTCTGAGTACTGAATACAAACCTCTTAAAACAATAGAAGATAATAATAAAAGTACGATACTGTAAGATGACACCGGTGGTAATAACCCATGTCTTAATTCTACCCCACCTACACTCGGTCGGGCAATCTCTTCATTCTCCAGGTACCTGGAATTATTTAGCCATGAAACGGCTCAGCAAAATAATTTGCCGGTATGAAATCGTGCAGCCCACAAGCTACTGGGCCACACCAACTAATTGTCAAATACATGCAAGTCATTTTTATAAAGCTGTAAATAAGCATCATAACATAATCATAACAAGCATCCATACAAGGATAACAATGTCACACAGAACGAGACTGCAGAAGGTCAAGTTAGCTGAACAACAATCTTTTAATGATAGTCGGGTCCACACAATGGGACTGACAGGTATAACTGAATATCTCAAATAGTGAAGGTATAGTGACCTCGTTAAGATTGAAAGGTAGGGTATTAAAACCCTCAGGAGAAAACGTCTTCCTCTCAACTGAACTGATGGGAATTGAACCCTCGAGAGGAATAAAGTCTTCCTCTCAACTGAAGTGTTTCGTCGCGACGTAGACTGAATAGGAGACGACCTGAGACAGGTACAACTCCTGTAGCATGCATGGCCAGATCCAACTGGGCTCCTCGTTCTTGTAGTATAGAATTATTAGGTGTCATACAAGGACGTTAAACTTGAACACAATGTGTATTGTCAACTATCACGTTTAGGATAATGACGTTTGTTATAAAGTGAAGTTAGTGAGAAACTTGTGAACAAGTTCTCGGTATAATAAAGCGTAGGTATTTAATCCACTGGTATTGTAGTGTTGTATGCGTGGGACATACATGTCGTAGTTAGCAACAGTCACGCATATAAAATAACACAACAGTGCACAAGAGTAAAACAACATTTTACATTAATTATCTTGGTCATCAATTCAAACAACAGATAGCACACAAGCCGGTGTAATCCGGTAGCAAACAGGTTGCAAGAATTCCATACCGTTCACCGAAGATTGTACTTGTTTAGTTCCCGGTCAATGTCTGGTCGAACACAGTCCTATAATAGGATTAACTGAGGGTGTTAATTTATGTTATTCTCGTATAGTGATTTTATCATATCATGAAATGTCCTTGTATTCGTTATTTCATGTGAAGTTTATTTTTAACGCTTAGATAATTTCTTTTAACCTCTTAACCTTATTTATTTTTAAGGTTTACCCATATAATTTAAACCATCGTAGTCTATACATCGCATCTTATAAGATCTTTACTTATAAGACTTATATTGTATGATAATTCTCTTTTAATTACCTCCAGCATCTTATATTTCCTCTTAACTTAAATAACTTCCCTGAATGTATTTTTGTATAAACAAGTATTATTCATATGACATACTGTATTTGTCCAAACGACAAAACAATCTATAATTTCCTCAATGACATTTATTAGTCACAAGTTAATTAATTCTCCTCTTAACTTTATATTTAATATACTGTAATTCCAAATATTATTTGATACTTACACATTAAATTTCTCATATTCATTTCCTTTTGATTTACTTGAAATCTTAAATGTATATATTTTATACACATGTATTATTTATGATACATGATTTCAATTGTCTAACTAACATAACGACTTTATAAATTCTCAAATTGTATTTACATGACACCCTTGGACGTATCATTCCCAATATCTTCTATTAATTACAATCTAACCCCAAATAATATTATTTCTTTACAAATAAATTACTTATGCCTTTATAACATATAGTTTTAATTTCATAAAACCTTTAATCATAATTTCCTTTTCCAAATCTTCTAAATATCCATATAGGACCTACAAATATTTCTAATCCCATAAATACACTATACTTTTCGGTTATTATATTATAACCATATTTATTTCATAAACTTTACATTATACTCCAAAATAAATTATATTACATAGTTTCATTTTCTTAATTAATTAATTCACTAAACCACCACTATAAATTCGGTAATTATTATTTGAACACCTTAACTTTTAAAAATTACCAAATCATACCATAACCTTTTGGTTTTGACAAATAACTTCTCATAATTACATTTTAACCCCAAAGACTTCATAATAGTTTTATATTAACTATAAACTATAGTTTTAATATTTAATTTCCTTAAATTTCGAATGGCATATAAATTTCCATTAATTAAGTTTCCGCCCCAATTAAAATTCTAGATTTTCACATGAACTTTTATAAATTACGATTTCACCCCAAAACTTTATAAATTGTTATTTCAACTTCTAAACACTTATTAAATTCACCCAAAATTCATAATATTAATTCCTACCCACATAACTTATTAAACTAGTCATTTAAAACACTAGTAAATATTTTTACTCACCAAAACTCTTTATTTAAATTCGTAAGTATTTTTACTCCAATATTTTAAGGATTCTAAAATTACCAAATTACCCTTTCAACTCATCCAGTACTCACTTATAGATATTATGGTCTACTAATAAAACATTAATACACTAAATCAGAAGCTCCAAACTCTCGGCTAATGAGATTGGACTTCCTTATCACCGAACCAAGACCCACCCCATAAACAAATCCCTGAAATTTGACTAATTTTGTTACCACTTTCACATTTCTGCTTGAGCACACAGCAATACGTAATTCCACAGAGGTTTAATGATTTATCCCTACAGGGGTGTAGTTACAAGGAAAAATGAAGATAAGTTTGTAGTGTTCTACCACTTCTGGAATGAAACATATACAGACCCTGTTTCAAACCTGGTGTGCAACGCAGCAGTTGTAGTGATTTAAAACTACAGAGGCGTGAGACCAAGAGAGAATCAAGAGAGTTCAGAACATGTATGCTCTCTTGTTCGACAATAAGAGTTAGAAAATTACCGTTTTGTTTTCTGTTTGACCAACATGAACGCCACTTCTGATTTCCTTCCCAACTATCATCGATTCGTAATTGACTGTTGCGAGAGAATAGCTGAAGCGCAGATCCAGGAGGAGAATGAAACGTTGCCTCTTGTTCATTGGTGAGATTTTTTTGTTTTTTTTTGTTCTCTCTTTTTTTTTGAGGCAGAGAAAACCGATAGAGATGGAGAATGAAGATCTGTAGGAAAACTGGTGCCCTTCTTCTCGATTTGAAACTGACCAGATCACATTTTTTTTATTTAACTGCTTTCATCCCTCTTCTTGAATCTGTTGCAAGAGACAAGCTCTAGTGGTTTAAAACTGCAGAAGCGTGGACACCAGGAGAGAATGAAGGTGGCTCAATGATTTACACATCAGAGGTGCAGGCACAAGGACTGGACGAAGAAAGTTGTAGTCTTTCCTGCTTACTAGTTTGAGTTGTAAGTTACCATAAATTGAACTGAGATGTTGGGTTGTAAAACTATCGAGAAGAGAAGGAGAACGTCTGAGCGTTCCTTGTTTTTCGATGAGGATCACAAAAGAAGGAAGTGGGTGTTCTGTGTTTGTTGGTAAGAAGAAGAGAGGCGCAGGCTCCGTAAGTTTGTAGCTGTTCCAGGAATTTACTGCTTCAGAGGATGTGGATGCAAGAAAGAAGTGAAGGTAGACACAAAAACATATATGTTTTGTTCGTTGGTTACAGTGAGTATAATAAGGGAATGAAGATGGTTCAGGTAAGAAGGCTTCAAGCTTGGGTCCTTCTCCTCCTTAAACATGGGTACTTTCCCTCTGGTTTTCCCACGTAAAGAAAGCAAGGAAGAGAGCTCATGATCGCTGGGTATGTTTCTCTGTTTTTGTACGTATAGAAATCAGAGAGCAAAGCTTAGATGAAGCTGGGAGTGTTACCGGTAACAAGGAGGAATAAGCATGTTTGTTTACCTTGGAAAAGTTATGAAAACCAACCCCTTTCTTCTTCTATTTTCAGCCGATAAACTGCTCTACTTCGAGCAGTATCTTAGGGTATTTTGCTGGGTAGAAAATGGAGGTTGTTGAGCTCATTGAAGAGAGGAGGAAGAGAGGAAGGAAATGGATATTTTTGAGGCAAAAATACTCACCTACAGCTGGAGCTAGCAACCATTGAAGTTTGGTGTTCACTCACGGTTCTGTAACAGAAAAAAAAAAGCTGGGAACTTAGAAGAAGAAGATGGTACGTGGAGAAGGGGAGTACAGAGTCCAAGGAAAAGAAATTGGTTGTATTAATTAGTAAGTTATTAGTATTGGTCAGCACATGCCACTTGGTTAATTATTTGGAGTTAATTATTTGGAGATCTGGAGGAGGCTCTTAGGTGGCGGCAATAATGAGGTGAGGATGAAGAGATAAGGTTACTAGTTTAATATAGTAAAGTGTCCTAATTATTTCATTTCCAAAGTGGGAATATGAGTCATATCCCACAGCTTGCAAATCGGCACTTATCAAGGAGAATAGCCTTAATTAACAGTAATGTCACATGGCTCCATTATCGGTTGAAATGGATTACATATATATATATATATTTTTAACTTGGTTGTAGTATTAGTATATTACCGTTAGTCACTTGGGCATACTACCGATTTTGTTTGTTTAATTATATGCATGAGCAACACCATTAATTTATATGCTACGTGCACTTTCATTTTGATCTCAATCAAGTATATATGCATACGGTGGCAAATAGTATATACTGTATAGTATAGTAGTCATATTAGGTAGAATCTTAATCTTATCTTAATGTTAGATACATATATAAGATGAGTATATTTGGTGATTACTTGTTTTACTATGTAAAATTGTATAAAACAAGTACCACAAATGGTATATATAAACGACAGTATAGTGCTGTTTGGAAAAAATGTATACTTTTATATGTATTGTTATAACATTTCTTATGCATTTATGATATATATTAGGTATTAAGATTTGTAACATAAGTTGTTACATTGTTTAAATGTGTATATTAATTTATTTTTGCATTTATAAATGTCTAAGCGTTCGTAAAATATTTACGTTGCTCGTTAGTATTTTTTTTCGCATTTTTACAGTGAACATTAATGTTTACCGGTCGTATAAACGCTCGTATATATTTTTCCTAGGTGACGCTCACCTAGTTAGGCTTGTTTCGTAAGGGGTTTAATGCCCGTTAATGTTCGTACGTAAGTGTTTATATGCGTACGTGTAGACGGCATTGTATTAGCGTTCGTGGATCGAACATCATCGTTTTATCAATTGTATAAACGTTTGTACGAATATGTTACGACATTTGTAAAATTACGCCCGTTAGCGTTTATGGTAAAACGACTATTTTTACGTAAGCGTTTGCGTGCATGAGTTTGTATGCGCACGCGTGATATTAATTTACGTAACGTTTGCATGCATAAATTACCATGCGTAACTAAAATGATCTGTTTCCAGATCAATTCTTCCCTATTTAACAGTTTTAAGGTATTAATTAGATTTGGGGTATTTCAGTTCCTGTAGAAGAAGTTCTTATTTAAATTAATACAGTCTCATCCCCACACTTGTTCCCACCAGTTTACCGTGGTAGTAAGGTCTTACTTTCCTCACGAGGCGTTGCATGATAGCAACTTAGCGAGTTCGTGTTTCTACAGCTCTCAAAATCTCTCCTCATGCACGTCAGGCCATCTTGAACCTTCAGTATTGCATGGGTTAGAGTTACTCGCTTCGGGTGAGACTTCAAAAAGGTCATCCATTCCGTCAGTTACATATATCATAAACTAATCATTACTCGTTTCCACTTCCTTTCCCCCCAAGCGCACTTACCTGTGCTTTCCTGGATGTAGGACAGGGTTGCTTTGCTTATAGCAAGCTAGCCCCATTAGTCCCACGGGAATTATCTCTTCAACCTCGGTTTAACATTCATCTCATACTCGTATGGTAGACATTACGCCATTACCAGGACCCCCGGTCCTAAACAATTCATCACAACACAAAAATCTTTTCTACATTTTAACATAATTCTCATAGCATCCACATCGGGTCTTCCCGATCAGGAGAGTTATCTGTGGTGCTTCGCATTTCATTGCCTCACTAGATAGTACTCGAGGTACGGGCTGCGGTGGGTGGGGTACCATTGCAAATTTCCCGGGATGTCCTCCCATCAAGTGCGAGCGGTTTATATCGTCTTCGCGTTACTTGGGATTGCTGGACCTTCACCACCTTCCGCTGCGCCGCGTTCTTCCTTAGTACTGTTGCCCAGACCTCTCCCTCACATACGTCAAGAGGACGGGTTGGACCTTTACTCGGTCTAATACCGTAGTCTTGGTCGCTTAATATTGAAGTGCCTCCACGGCTATGGTGTGCAAGCTCTAAGCATTGCATCAACCCCGTAGGTCACGTATCCTCACAGCATTTCCCGTATTCCCAAAACCTATGCTCACTGTGTAAATCCTACTATCTCTTGTCATCAGAGCGGTACTCCGCTCTGATACAACTTTTGTAACACCCCTACTCTAATCGGCTCCTAATCGTCTTACTTAACATTGTAATCGCAGCGGTAATCTAAACAACTGAACTACTGGTGTCACCGTTCTCACTCGCCCATACGAGTAATAACGTGCTTACTGATATATATATATATAAATACGAAAAAATTTCCCACAGTGACAACAAGAGATAGATCTAACCTTCCCAAACCAATATAAAATACATTCACAGTGAGCATTCTAAGTATCCCAATCCTATACACGTTTCTAAGTTCGTATCAAAATGCAACAGTGCATATATAAACAACTATAACTAAACTACCCAGCGCGTCCTGCTCTTTGTCGACACCGGAAGCTGCATACCTGCAAAAATGTTTGTTTGTGGTATGGAATCAGCCCCTGCTGAGTATGTTACTACCTGACTGTCATGCCCCCTCGGCCTCAGTTAATTGGTCGAGAGCATGCAATTCATTTTCATGCAAGTAGTTTAATGTAAAAACTGTAAAGCAACAACATATATTGCAGTAAACTCAATTTGCAAACAAGCCCCCGACTTCACACATCGCAACGCATTAAACCACTGGAAGCGTTAAAATGCTTATATGAGTACAGAGACTCCATTCCAACAAACACTTGATAGTTCATAATTGAGTACAGTGACTCACTCGACCAAACAATCCACAATAATCCACACATGAGCACAGCGACTCAACTCAACAGTTCACAATACAGACAAAAGTACAATTTTTCAATCAGACCAATTCACAACACACAATATGAGCACAATGACTCGTTTCAACAAATCCACCTACATACAACACATAACCACAAAGCATAACCACTGAGCAACAAGGCGAAACAACGAGAATTATAAACAAGTATAATTTCCCGTCTTTGGCATACAAGCCCACATAATGTTCGCCTAATGTACGAGCTAATATAGTCGTTCGTAATTGATCAGTCATGCCTATTGACAACGTCTTGTTAGAACGACGCGTCTCTAAGTTACCCATCTCCTATGGCGGGTCACCCACGACAATAGCCACTCCAGCGGTAGAGTCTCCGACCAACGAACCATGTAGTCCGTTGGAAATTTATCCAGATACTTACGGATGCCCACACGGCGTCCTAGTATCGTTAGTTGGTCACAATATACAGTAAGAGCCACAACCTCTTGATTAACTTATCTATACCATCGCATCGTCTTACCATTTTTTTTCCTAACACAGCAGACTAAGGTCGTTAGTCCAATCCTGAGTATGTCAACTCGGGATCCAGTGTTAGATACGAGAGCGGCGTTAGAAAGGCCAATGCTCCGTATTAAAGTCTCGGATATATATATTTATATATATAAATATCTTATTATCCTAATGCTACAACGTTTTACTTACGTTCCTTATATCACATATAAGATAGCATCATTGCCGCTAGTTCGTTTTATAATATGTTCATATATACGAACGGTACTGTTATCGTTCAACAATAATAATAATAAAGCAGCATTAACACACAACTCAAGCATATTAATTCACACAAGCAGACATTCAATCTTAACACAGATTTTCACACAATGTCTGAACTGAGGAAATCCTCAGAGACAATCAAGCCACATAAATAACATACCGTGCACCGGGATTATAAGACCGTGGAGTATGAATCAGCTAAAATCTCTGGCGATCCTCGAGATGCCTCTAACAATCTATTAATATGCATCACACTATGCATCAGCATCTCATACCCACAATACACTACGGCACCCCGTACCGTTACTAATCCCTCCCGGTTTATTCCCCGTCCTTAACTAACGACGTTTGTCGGGTTTTCGGTTTAACTCGGGATTTGGAAAAGCGTTATATTACATGCGTAGTCTCGTCTCGTATTTTAATATGCTTAAAGTTAAACTTTGTTATCGCATGTAATTCAATATACTCTTGTATATTATATAGTTTGTTTCTATATTGCATGTATAATTCTTAATCATATATTATACATTTCACCTTAGTATTCATTTCCCTAAGGTTAGTTTTTCCAAGTTTAATGTAGTATAATTCATATGTGAAAATACCTTGGATTATATAAATCCTTATTATTTCATGTACACTCCTAACATTAGAATTTCCATATCTAATGTTTGTAATTCTTTTCTCTTTATCTTATATCATTTTAATTATGATAATATATGGTTATTGAACCATATTATATTTTTCCACACCATAACATATATTTATTTATATACTTGTATTATGGGACCATTATTATATGGTAAATCTTTATAATATATTCATTCTCTTTTAATGAATATTTCTTACATTATAAATGTTATAACCTTTATAACATTGAAAACCATATTATAAATCTTTATTCTAAAATCCCATTATTTCCGAACAGCACCCTTGTACTCTATTATTTACAAAATATACCACATAATTTAAATAATGTTATATTATAGTTATATAACATATATTATGACATTTATGTCATTAAAACAATTATAACCTATAGTTATAAATTGTTATAAAATACCAAACAGCCCATAGCATTCTCGGTTTTATTATAATTCCACTATCCATAATTTACAAATCAACTCCAAATTATATTCCATTGTCACACTTATAATATATACCTTATATTATAATCCTTAAACCTTAATATAATTATAACCTATGGTTATAATGTGTTATAATTGCCGAACAGACCCTAGGCCTGCTTCAAATTAATTTCCAACCCTTCAACTTTCCATATTCACTAAATAACCCCATTTTATAACATATAGTTTCTAATGTCATTAAAACTATATATTATACATATATCTTAATAAAACCTTATATATAACTCCAAAAATTATCAAACTATACCAAAAGGTCATAAATATCATTCCTAACCTTATACTTTCCATATTTACGGTTCCTACCACAAATGTTACCCATATGTAACAATGATATAAAATATCATATATTATACTTATATAATCCATATTAACTCCAAATTTAACCAAATAAATTCCTAAAAATTCCTAGTGACCCATAGGTGTATAAAATACCATTTTATACCCCAAACTTTCGGTAATATCATATATACCCATATGTTATGTAATTTTTACATTTTAATACATAACTTAGTATAATTTGATAATTAAATTAATAAATCATCAAATCTGGTCAAAGCCTTTTGCTTGGTCAATGTTTGACCTCCAAACATCATTTTGACCCCACTTTCTCGGTAATTACATAGATTACCCCAAACTTTTCAATATTTGCAATTTCACCCCAAAACTTTATAAAAGCTTATAATTTTTATTTAAATACATTTAAAATCCCAATTTTCAGCTATATTCACCTACAGCCCTCTAATGTTTGATTAATTACAGCTTTGACCCTTTACTTAATAGTAAGTGCATAAAATAAATTAATTAAGCTTTTAAACTTAAATAAAATGGCCTAATGACATGGCCTTATTACAACTTTGCTTTATAACATAAAATTACACATAAATAGCTCAAAATATATAAGCTCTCGGCCTTGCTGTAGCTTAATTATTTTTCCACATAATGTCATAATTTGACCATTATGTTAATTAAATCACTTAAATGACTAGCTTAATTTATCTTAGTCATTTTTTTCCACTCTTAGGTTAAAATCACCCATATTAACAACTCCACTCTCGGCACATATAATATATATGCTTAAGAATCATAAAATCATAAGTTTAAGGTGTTTATACCTTGATTTATGTACTTAAAGCCCTTATACCCATTCGGCAGCTTGGAGGAAAAATCACCACAGCACTCACACATGTTTAATACACCAAAATAAGATATGGTTATACTCCAAGCATGAGCTTAACCATAAAGAACAATTAATGTAAGATTTAAGGCAAAAATCACCTTAAAAATGTAAGGTAGTCTCCAAAGGGTTTCGGCCTGAATTAAAAACACCACATGGTGTTAAATTCACCATATAAACATAGGGAATAGCTATACAACAACAAGCTGCTATTGTAATAGGTTTTACCTTGGCAAAATGCCTTAAAGAATGATATTTCCTTTAATTTTCGGCCACCCTTGCTCCAAATGGTTAACCAACTGAATAAACATGTAAATATGAAGATTATGAGTGAATAAACTCATAGAAATCAGAAGAAGAAAACCGGATGGAGAATAGAAATGCTTAAGGTATGTTTTTACCTTATAATGTAAATTTTGGAAACCTTGGTCCCCAAAACTTGCTTCAGCCGAGAATGATTGTTGTTCAAGGTTTAAAATGCTGAGAATGAGCCATGGAAAGTGATAGATCATGAGCTCCAAGTGTAGGTAATGAAGAGATGAAGAAAAGAGCTAAAATAAGCCTTAAATCATTACCTTAGGTGCAAATGGGATTGATTTGCCTTGAACACTCAAGAACACAGCTTAAGAGGGTTTGGAATTGATAATGGCTCGGCTGTAATGGGACAAGAGGAAAGAGAAAGAAAGAAAACGAGTTTTAATGAATGAAAAGTAAGAAATAGAATAGTAAATGGTGATTCACCAAATTAGCTAGATATTTTGTATTAAAGTGGGATGTGCTGTCCTCCTTTCTCCATGCTGCCGACCTCATTAGGATATAGATGAGTCATTCATTGACCATTGACTATACTTAGTCAATTTTGCTTAAAAATGCACTATTTGGATTACTATTCACAAATGAGTGCCATATTTCTGATTTTTTTTTGAAATCTTTGATTTAGACCTTCTAATGTGGTACATTATAGTACATTAGTATAAAAAGGTCTAATCCAATGCCTAACACCACTCAAAACCCACTCAGAAAGTCAATTTTCTCAAAAACGTGCTTTAAGGAATTTTAAAGCACATTTTGTGTTAGAACATGTTTTAGAGCTTGGTTTGCTTTGAGAATGGTTTTATAATGTTCATTACTTCATTATAATACTTAGGAATCCACTTTGGATCCTATTTGAGGTCATACAATCTCTATGGTGTCTTAAAGCACATTTTTGGCTTTACCAATCTTAAGGCATGTTTTGCCTTGTTGAGATCTTTAGATTGTTCCTCAATGGTATTTGGATGTTTATTAACCATATTAGATAATTACTAGATCATTTAATTATGTTTTTAAGGTTAGGGGTATTTCATGTAAAATAACAGAAACTACATGGGTGGGCAAAGTAATTTTTGAAACCTCATGGGTGGGGTGTGTAATTTCACCAAACGTCATGGGTGGGGGATGTAATTTTCCCTAAGAAAAAAGATAATATTTATTCCTACCAATTTAAAGGGGTAGGCCAAAATATTTGGAGAAGAATGGAACCTCGAGGACATTAATCATGTTGGCAAGGTTGCTTTGATTGTGGGGGAGATTTTTTTTGCTAAAGACAAGCTCAGATTTGTCTAGGTTGATTTTTTGGCTAGAGACTTGGAGAAATTTTGCTACAATTTGGTTAAGAAAAGAAATATTTGTAGGGTTGGCCATACCAAAGAAAAGGATATCATTAGCAAAGAGCTTCCTAAGCCAAGATGAATAAGAAAGGTGAGAGGGGATCACCCTGTCTTATTCCCTTGGACTGGGCAAAAGACATACCTAGTTTGCCATTGATGAGGATCAAGCATCTAACAAATCGGACATAATTCATGACTGGATTGATCTAGTTCGATGGAAACCCCATCGAATTGAGCACCTTGTGAAGGAAATCTCACTCTAATATGCCATATGCGTTGCTAAGGTCCATTTTGAGAGCAAAGGAACCTCTTTTAGTGGCTTGATTCTTCTATAATAATTGGTGAAGCTCTATAGTTAGGATGCTATTATCCATAATAAGTCTACCCTTCATAAAACCAAATTGATTTTACGAGATGAGATGAGGTAAGATATGATGGATTCTTTTCACTAAAGTCTTGGATGCAATCTTATACACAAAGTTACACAGAGCAATCGGTCTGAATTTGTCAATATCAATGGCTCCCGTAATCTTTGGAATGAGAGTGATGAAATAATCATCCAGGGAAACCGGGAGAGGCTGCGCTGTGAGGACAGGTAAGACTACAACAATGATCTGGTTTCCGATAATTTTCCAAAAATATTTATAGAACTTGCCATTGAATCCATCTAGGATAGGGGCTTTAACGGAGCCAAGCTGTTTCACAGCATAAAAAATCTCCTCAACTGCATACGGGCTAGAAAGTTTTGAAATAAATCTGGGATTCAGTTGCCCCCCCCCCCCACCGAGATAAAATCATTATCAACCTGAGGTCGAGACGAAGAGAACAAATATTAAAAGTGAATTTTAGCAATGAGTTTGATGTTATGCTAAAAGTATTGCATAACTTGCCCCAAGTCCATAAGGACAGATATTTATTTAGAACTTCTAATTAAAGAAGTTATAGCAAGAAAATATCCAGTGTTCCTATCTCATTCTTTAATCCAACAATCCTTAGATCTTTGTTTCCACCAGTTTTCTTCCCGATAGGCAAGAATCTCAATTTTCATTAGTAATCTCTTCCTGTTATTAATAGCTCCCAATGAATTATTACTAATAGATATTGAGCTAAGTTTTTTTCTTTTTAGAGTTGATCTTCCATGTGATTTTAGATATAGACCAACCCTTCCACTCATTGAGCTTTCTTGCACACTGTCTAAGAGTAACAGTAATATCTGATATCTGAGAACCCCATACTTCACTCACAATTTTGGTACATTTGGAATCCAAAAACCAACCATTCTCAAATATGAAGATTCTTGTCGGGATTTTGTGAATTCCAAAGAATCTGATAAAGTGGACAATGATCAGAATCTTCACAAGGCAAGTGTTCCACAGAAATATTAGGGAAGAGCGTCAACCTAGCTGAAGAACTGAAGGCTC
>JAIOTZ010002159.1:0-22772 GCA_023374045.1 Limonium bicolor | reverse complement strand
GTGATTATACTTTCAGGATTTATAATCTTTGGTAGATGTTTGGACACTTTCAATTGTGTGATGCATGGGGTTTGAATTCTAGGACTTTGTTAGGAATTTTATATATATTTCAGTTCTCGTGACATAAACATTAGGTTGGTTTCGCTTGGTAGACTGCATTAAACAAGTAGGCTGCATTAAGTTGTCATTCATTCCTCTCATTGTTGTTCTTCATGATTTAGGTTCAATTTGCGTAGAAAATTTGAATATTAGCTTCTCAACCTTTGAATCCTGAGTTTTTCCCATCTTGCTTGATATGTAGTTATCACAAGTTGTTAATGTTATACGATGGGCTTTCACTTTCATAGATATTTGAAATTGTTGTATATTATCACTTCGCTTAGGTGTACCACTTATTGAATTGTGTATTTGGTGCTAGCATTTTTAACTTTGATTGGCTGATAACAATTTAACTTGATTAGATGCTAGCATTTTGCCAAACTATAGTGTTTGGTGAAAAAAAGTGACGTGTTAGAATTTAAAGAGAGAGAACATAACATAAGTGATTGGACAGAGAATTAACATTTAAGAGCAATGAAGAGCAAAAGAAACGGTGAATTTCTAGGAAAATTTTGGCATAGTCTCCCCTTTTCTCTCCCCCGGTTCTAAGAACCTCCACAAAATCAACCAGAAGGTCATCAATAAGATCACCAGCAATTTCAGCAATAATTTCACCATGACCAAGTCCACTAGAGATAACTAATCAACATTGTATCTTAAGGCAACAAAAAACATAAAACCCTAAACTATGGCGCGCCATACTGGTGATAGTACGAATCCCATAAAGATAAGGTACTGAAGACCTCATCTATCCCCTGTTCAGTTTGCCTCTTTCTTCGGATGGCATCTCCTCACGGTAGAACGCCAGTCCCAGCTACGGTTCCCAGAAAGTAAGGCCTACCAACCTCAGTTGCCTCACTCATGAGCTGTAACATATATTATAAAGTTAGCCTAGCATTCATAAAATGCTATAATCAACTGAAATTATACAAAGGAAGAGATCAACTTACTAAGGCAGGATCCGACCGGTGAACGAAGGTGTTTTCGTACATGTCAGGATTCATGATCTTTGGATGGGTGTGTTTGACGTACCAATCCAGATAATCTCTCACATGCATGCAGCGCTGCCCGTGTCTTAGTGAACCCCGAGTAGGACCACACTCACGTTGTGGGTCCCACACACTATACAGGGGGGGGGGGTACACACATCATAGGGGGTTCCCTTTCTCCCTCTTTTTTCGATCTATGGTTCGGTCTAATAGGGGGAGGTGGGATACACTGAACGTACCCGAATGGCGAAGACAACGCTCCGGCATATATGGCTCATTCACGCTCATGTACTGCAAGGTACCCCTGTACCAAGAGCGACCCCTATTTCATTCACCTTCTCGCGACCTTTGGGCAACCAATCAATCTACATTGGATCACAGGGAAACGTAATCATCAATAATAAACAATAATGTAAATAATACAAATTGAAATTGTTGTACCACTTACATTTCTTGTTGTCAGAGCATCTAGATGCTTGCAGTAGTTCTCCAGTGAATCTTTATTTTTCTACTAGGAGGTGGACCTGACCTATCTCATAGCCCACGGTCTATCTTCCCATCACGCCAGTCAGCACTAACTGCTGGTCTAAGAGTGGGGAAGTACGTATATATCCAGCACTAATAATTTAAAAAAAATATGCCAACTAATAATGTGAATTCATGAAAATTTATTACACATTATTGTACATTAAAACACTTACCTCGAGAAGGGTCAAATAGCCAGCAATGCTATTACAGTCAACACGAGATGCTATCCCAGTTGGCGATACAACCACACAAGAGTACCTGCCCCCATGCGTACCTCTTTAGCTTCGTATGTTTACCCATGGGAGTGACTAACCAGAACGGTAGAGAACTTATGCGGGAATGCCCCTTGTTAGCAAAGATGGTAGTAGCGAGAGCATAGTAGAGCCAACCGCACACCTGCTTCATAGGTACCTTTGGGCTGGTCGAACCCACTCTATAAGTGGACATGTCTGAATAGCACCAGTATGCCATATGCGTTCGGTCATCTACTCAACGCCATTTTCAAAATCTAACAATGTAGCCATCGACTGCCTAAGCTCACTGTTTGACGGATTCCCCACAAGCGGAATGACCAAGGATGGGATCCTCAGTATCTGCCACACATCATGAAGTGTGATCGTCATCTCTCCAAAAGGCATGTGGAAAGAATTGGTGTTCGGCTGTCACCTCTCCACAAAGGCCGAGATCAATGACCTGTTGTTGAAACCCCATGTGACATCTAGCAGATGATCCAACCCTGAGTACAAAAACATATTCCTTGCCCTTTTGCAAGAAACCCCGTTAAACGACCAGTTCGTGATTATAGGGTTTTGGGGTTTAAAATCCCAAAACACCCCGAATCCCAAAACACCCCTGTCCTAGACAATTACCATGAATTTTACACACGCATGAAGAAATAATTAAATCTACTTGCCAAAGTGAAAGATAAGATAGTACATACCTTAGTCATTGACCAAAGGTCAATGGCGACATGCCCCCCGAAGCTGGTGATGACACTTGTTACTTACTCACTTAAACTTTATTTTAAATTACACAAACTTGTAAAATAAGTTTATAAGTATATTTAGGTCATTATGAATCATTTTATACAACAAGTACACCCTAGTTCCCTCATTTTACTCTTTAACCCCAAAATTTCACAAACTTGTCATTTAAGTACTTAAACCTTATTTTAACTTACTCAAACTTATAATATAAGTTCATAAACATAAATATATCATTATAAACCATTTTATACAGAAAATATTCGGCCCTATACATAACTAACCCTTTAGTTTTCAAAAATTGCATTTTTAGCCCCTTTTTACTTATCATTTTGTACCTATAAGCCCTTTAACGCATATTAATGCTTTAGCTTTGCTCTAAACAAATTATAAACTTAAAATACAGTAAATAAAAAGTAGGGATTCAGCCTTAATTGTTACAAGACCAAAACACCATTAAAATGACATTAAACACTAAGTTAAGGAGTTTACCTCCTAATGCCCAAAAGTTGATTTTTCAAGAGGCTTGTAGCTTGAAGTTTTCCTTGCTCATCGGCCTTATTTATAGAGGGGTTTCACTTAGATTATTGGTACAAATTTGAAGCTTAACCAACTCTTTAATTTCAAGGTTTAGTTTAAAGTTTTTACCTTTACAAAGAAGGACTTTTCCACACTTGTTTCGCTTGTTTTCTTGGCAATTTCAAAGGGTTCCCAAGCTCCAATTTCCTGCCATAATACAAGGAAAAGAAAGTTCAAAAATAGAACTATAACTTAGTAAAATGACTAGGTCATTTATGATTTATAATTATTCTATATAATTGTAACTCTTGACTTTATAATTGTCATTCTTATTTAATATTTTAGTTGTTTTATTAGCACTTTTTAAATTTAATTTTTCATGATTCATAATTATTTTAATAAATATAAAAAGATTTATTGTAAAAAAAAAACCTTTCGCCCCAACAGACGGGGCGAGTTTGGACAACTAGTCTCCGCCGCCCCGGTGAGTCTTCTCCGTTCGTGTTCGCAGCAAAGGCGAGCCGGTGAGAACGCCTTTCTAGCAGAGGCGAGCAGCAGGAGGTCGCCTTTGTCAGCGCGGTGAGCAGCAGGCGCTCGTGTCAATGGAGAAGGCGAGGCTGGCGACTTCGCCTTTGCAGCGAAGGCGAGCAGCAGGAAGACATCTTTGTCGGCGCGGGTGAACCGGTGCAAGTCGTGTCGACGGAAGAGGTGAGCAGGCTCCAGGCGTGTCCAAGGCAGAGGCGACTCCATTGTTGGAGTTTCAAGCTTTTTTTCCAGATTTTTATTTTGTAGATCTAGGCTAATTTAATGTGTGTTTCTAAATTCTAACACATATTTGAAATCACCACATCAAGATCTATAACTTACAATTTTTTTTGAAAAACTCACCAGAAAATTTTTCCGGTGGTGGTCCGGCGGTGGTCGGCGATGGTCCGGCAGTGGTTCCGGCGATCAGGAAGAGAGGATTCCGGCGAGGTAATTTGGAAGAGAGATGGTGCATGCGTGAGAAATGAAGATACCGAACACGTCCCGTTTATATATAATGTGCGTGTTTAGGAGCGTTTTTTCAAAAAATGCTCGTTTTGACTCGTTTTCAACATATTAACGTCGTTTCGTACTAAATATAGTAAAACATCAATAACTAATTAGCATAAAATCACAATTATAACATCCAAACGCAATAAAAACGGGTTTAACGGCTTTTACTAAAACGAGACCGTTTTTTATCCCGAAATTGGCGTTATCAACTTTGTTTTCAATACGACGTTTCTGAAATTGTGACAATGTCTGTAATTTAATCAAACATAACGTAAAACGTCGTTTACCAATGTCAAGTCCCAATTATAACGTTCGAACACAATAAAAACGGCTTTAACGTCTTCTAATACAACGAGAGCGTTTTTTACAGTTCACGGTGACGAAATACATGTTTTGAAAAACAAAATTTACGACACGATGTCACTACATGTTTACAACGTTAATATGATTTAAAAAAAAATTGTATTGCGGTGATTAATAATTTTGTACTGCAAATAGTAATCCAGTTCAAAAAATATTCGTGATTTGCCTATATTTAAATAGATATATTCTTATTAAAAATGCAGTTTTATATGCATACAATTTATTATTATACAATTTATTTTATGAAAAAGTACACTCAACAAAGATACATTAAATAAATTTTACAATGTTCACCGAGAGACTATTAAGATAATATTATAATGTTTTTTTTTTGAAACAAGATAATATTATAATGTTTACTAATATTTTAAGCTAGTATTAATCAATCCAAATTTGGAAAAACGTACCGATTCACACATATTGGAGAGTATGAAATGCAGTTTTCCCATTGTTTTTACTTATTGAACTTGGGTCGCAAGGTTAAGTCGAAACAAGAGTCCTTTTTTTCCATTAAAAAGCAAATGAAAAGTAACAGAAGTCAACTTTGGCGGGGTGAAATTGAAATGGGAGCGAAAGAAGACTAAATAAACAGAATATACTTTCGCCTGCTAGTGAGGAGGAATAGCAAACATGGCGGAAATGATATCGGGTTTGGAATTGGAACCAAAAGTAGCCGTGGCAATCTTTCTGATAAGAGACGGAAAAAAGGTGCTTCTAGGGCGTCGCCGCTCCGTTGTTGGCTGCTCGACCTTCGCTCTTCCCGGCGGCAAACTTGAGTTCGGTAAAACCTCTCTCTCCGCATCTCTCTCAGATCGTCGTTCGGCGAAGTCCAGAGTCAAAATTTACAAGTTCATCTAAAACCAAATATATCTGTGGATTCGATCCGTATTGTGCTTTAATTTTTTATAGACCAACTATGGTACACACTTGATTCTTCAATTTGGTTGCCAAATGGACGTCGATGACTGTCTTTACTTTCCCCCCCCTCGAATATGATGAAAATAATTGATGATGAACTTAGGCGAGGCTTTGAGGAATGTGCGGCGAGGGAGACAAAGGAGGAGACAGGGATGGAGATTGCGAAGGCAGAGGTACTAACAGTGACAAGCTACATCTGCGCCGACGCCCGCCCGATTCCTTTCCACTATGTAACGGTTTTATGCTGCGAGTCCAGCGCTGGGTCGCCGGAGCCTCGAATGGAGCCTGATAAATGCGAGGGGTGGGATTGGTCGATTGGGACCGCCCTACCGTCCCCTCTTTTCTCTCCCCTTGAGAAGATGGTTATGTAGCGGGTTCAATCCATTTCCTTCTTCTTAAAATCTGGTCATACGTTTCAGTATTGCTCTTTTTATATAGCTGGACTTTTGGGGATTGTATCAAGAGCTATTCCACTCTGTTGTTAGAGTAGTTTCAAGCTGATATGTCTCGTCGCGCATATTTGATTAGTCTATCATCTTTGTTAGAGAAGTTAGTCTCATCGGAGTATTGATGAACACTAACCAATCTACTGCAAATATGGCAAATCAACTAGCAAGCATACTTGGAGATACACGAATCTTTTAGCTTGTTGATATGAATATCACGTGATGAACTTTTATCGAGAAGAAACTTTATAGACTGTAAACTAAGTTTATAGTTGATTAAGTTAGGGTGGTAATGAGTTCTAAAAATATGAGAGCATTCCCATTTTGATGGATTAATACAGAGCACTAATGTTCTGAGTTTAGGTTAGTGTTTGAAGTGTGAAGGAGGCTATACTTACAGCTGAAGTGGACTGTGGGCGGAGTTTTGCACTCATCCAAGTGCTATTTAACTACTATTTAAGTTGCCCCAACTTGGATAGGTGAGTTGGTAGGAAACAATGATGGGGAAACCAGCACACACAGGGGCATTCGGTTGACTCCCACAGAGGGGATGACGGGGTGATTCACATTTTTTCCAAGTTGGATTGTTGACATCACTCCTCCCCACCCATTAGAGTTATTAATAGTTTGAAGAAAAGTTGGATAACCAGTGCTATCCGGTACAAGGATTGGAAAAACATGTATTGGAACATAAAAGAGTCCATCAAATCGTGGTTAATAGATGGTTAAGCCACTCTCAACCAGGATCAACAAGCAAGTAGCAATTGGGTTTTTGATGAAGATACTGATTTCTGAGTAGTCAGCTTCAGTTGCTCAATTGCATCCAAACCCGATTGCTAACTTCTCCGTCTTTGAATTATCAGTCAAACCAATGAATTTCCTGTTAAAAGCCATCAAAATCACACCATTAGAGTCACTAATTACACTAGCAATAACCAGAAGGTAGCCAGGTTTTGTACAACAACAACAAGAGAGATTTCATTCCATATATGGTTGTTGAGGATGACAAGTCGCTAGCTGCATCAGAGAGGGATTTCTTGTAAGAGACTGTGAAAGCAAGATTAGCACTGCTTTGTTCTTCAATACGGTGTTGAAACCTTATTTCATGTTCTTTTTCAAAATTGCAAAATGATTTTCACGTTAGATTGCACTGCTAGACACGGTGCCTTTTCGATTCAACTAAGACTTCTTCAGGATATGTTAATTATATAATTGCATTATCTCCATGTCAAGTACTTTCATAACTCCTTCACTAGTGTATCATTTATTTTATATTGTCTTTCAATTAGATTCAATTTTCCGCTTTTAGTGTCATTTTGTAAATGACAATTATTAATTGTAGATATAATAAATATGTAAAAAAAGCAAAAATATTATGTCATAAAGTTACACTACAACATATTAGATCTATGAGGGCACCTTTTATTGCCCTGATAGACCAATAACTTGCCACGTTAGACTACAAGGGCGAACTAATAATTGCCTCCAGGGTTGCCCCTAAAGATATGCCATGTTAGAATGTGGTGACGACCTGTTTGGCTTGCCCTACTTGATAAGATTTACGAGGGCAACTAAAAGTCGCCCTCTTTGAGATGAAGCAGAGGAAGCAATATTGTTGCTTTCTTTGATCAGATCAAGAGAGGCAACTTAATGCGGTCGCCCCCGTTGTTATAAGTCAACAAAGGCAAGTTCAAAAACTCGCTCTCTTTGGTCGTTGTCCTCAATAGAGTTTGACTACCCTCTATGGTGACGACTTGGTTAGTTGCCCCCTTCGATTGCTATCTATGGGGGCGAGTTATGTTAGTCGCCCTCTTTGATTTCTGTCAATGGTGACAAAGCTTTTTAGTCGCCCCCTTTGATTAGTTATCAGGGCGACATTTGTTGCCCTCATAGATGCATTTTTTAGAAAAAAAAAATAAAATCAGACTAAAACACCTAAACATCTAGTACCATTCTGGTGCCTCCAAGAAAAGGCTAATATATACTCACAACAAGTCTTTTGCATTAAATCACAATATTCAACAAACCATATCGGATTCAAATATCGAACACAAGACATAAACCTTCAAATAAGATTAATATTGATTACTTACATATAACTTCCACATTCTGCCAATCGTTGGTTTACATCGACACAGACAACAAGACAATATTCAACAGATCCCACAATCTACTTTTTACCAGTTATAACACTGTAGTTAGATTCAAGATACCCTTAAGATAATAAGTATCATACTTGGGAGTCTTCATATAATTGTGCCAACAGAGAGCACCATTTGGACAAAAGATGGTCATAATTCTTTCGAACATGGATGGATACCTCATGCAGTGAAACACCAGAAACCATTACCAATCAACATCAACTAACATAAACCGGAGAGAAAATCCTACACTTCACTCTGGTCCAGCAAGCAGAGAGACACCAAAAGGGTAAAGCCATCTTACTTTCAGAATGGCCCCTCGAATAACATTCCAACAAGCTATTCAAAGTAGCTTGGTGTCAGCTTGGTGTCTATATTTGTCAAGTACATCAACTACAATAATTGCTTATTACTTTTTCTCTGAGATCCTTCTGTTTCCTATCTCTTTTTTTTTAATAAAGTTATTATCTCCAGCTATCAACTAGTTAATTAGGCAGGACGTCATATATTCAATCCTTTCTGGAGCTAACAAAATAATAGGTATGCCAAGTTATAAACATTGTTTACCTCAGTAAAAGGTTCTTTATGTCGTCACGCTTAACACTGCTTTCCTACGCAAAGAAAAAAACCAGGGATGAGCAAATTGACTGTTGAGTATTCTTACCAATATCCATAAAAGATATTGTGATTACACAACAATCTGCATCTACACTTAACTTACATAATTAGGAAAGAAAACCAAGTCCACATTGCTAGGAACGTCAAGCAACAATTGCCTCAAAGAGTACTCACGAGCACCAGCTGGATGTATTAGTTCATTAGTGTCAAGGTGAAGTATCCAGTCCACATTGTCATCCTAGAGAATCGTATATCAGAATTCGTTATCAGGCTGAAGCTAGTGAAAAGAACATAAAATAAGTAATCTGGATTCTACAAGAAAAACTTCCATACCCAAGCCATAACTATAGCCATCTCCATATTAAGACAATTCCTCGAGAAGTTCAGCCTGAATAGCATAACTAATAATACAAGTTATACATCAAGTTAAGCTCACCTTCGGGCCTGCTGTTCCTCCAATTTCTTTGTTTTGTAAATAACTTTAACTCCCTAAATAAGACAAGCTCCAAAATCAGCAAGAAAATACGCAGAAGAGATAATAGAAACGGCATTATAATTTTCTACATTCTAAAGAAAACCAGGATTATAATACAGTAGACTCACAGGAATAGATTCCAAGACCCTTAATACTTCAGCAGTCGCGGCTTTTCCTTCTACAAGTAGATAAAAAGTTGTAACTCCAATAATGAAGTAATTTTGCATGCTCAGAAAATTGCAGGTATTATAATGAAGTAGTTAACAAATTACACACCAGATACTATAATACATGGTTTCTTTTAGGCATTTCTTACGAGTCAGGCAGCCAAAAAGAACATAGACGCAACACCATAAACTGCTAAAATTGTTGATGTTAATTACTAGCAATACATTTAACCGTCAACAAAGTTTAAAACAGTATGAAATTATCATTACACCGCATCACTCGACAATTCAACAAAAGGTAATAATTCTTTCGAGTACCCAAGCCAGAGAATAGCTTGCACACTTGTCCAATGAAAATATACCTACACTAGTGTATTCAAGACATATTTACAAGATCTTGAATAAGATCCAGTGAGGCTGAAGTCAAATGTATTAGGAACCTATTCCCAACATATCAAGGTTTTAGATAATTGTAGATATCACAAGATAGATGACCTAGCTACACATATATACCTGAGAATTAATCTGAGATGAGGAAAGGATCAAAGTAATTGAGCTCAAACCTGAAGAGAAAAAAAAAAGGTTTCATGATTAATTACATATACAGATTGCCTAAATCGATTACCATGATGTTGATGTTAATTTTGATTACCTTCTAATGCTTCTTCTGACAACAACACCAATGAGTAGCCCTCGTTCCTTAATGTTTCAAATAGATCAGGAAGAAATTCCAGCACCTGCACAATTAAGAATACGAAAGGATAACAGAAAGTGAATTTAGATATTCAATATTATACAAAAAAATGGTTGATGGAAAATATACAGTACAAATTGTACCTTGAACAAGCAAGCTGGGTTAGACTCATAAAATCGCATCATGAACCACCTCAAGAGTACATCAAAGAACCTCAATGATCTCCCTTGTGATAGATGGCAGGGCCTGCGATATTATAGTAGTACTTAGCATAAAAATCAAATTGGTACCTTTTTCTTTGCCGGATAAAAAAGGATAAAACTTACTCTGTGCATCATCTCTATTCCATCTTGATGTTTTTTGAAGTCTGGACTACGAAGCCTTCGACCCAAATCTTCTAAAATATTACAGAATACCATGCTGCACCCACAGATGAATTAAGAACTCAAAATTCTGGAGTAGGATATTAACACCGGATTCTAGAGTTGAAAAAATATCAACAACCATAAACCTCAAGATTCTGAAAATGGTTAGGGCGAGGTTCTTCAAACTTAATTCTTCGTACAATTAGTCTCTCTCTGTCATCCTGTATAGACATGCAAGTATAGATGGTACACAAATGATCTTAACATTTGACAGAAAACACATACTACAAAACTTTACCTTGTTTGAGTCCTGGACATTCAACAAAGGCTGAGACTGAACTGCAATGTCGTGAACAGACATGATAGACTCCGCCTTTGAACCTCTGACAGTGGCACCTCTCTTTAAAAATTCAAACCGTGTAAGATACCTTATGACCATCTCTCAGCATATATCACACATTATAGACTACCGGCACAAAAACACATTATAGACTATCAATTCAGGGGCGCAAACCCTCAAGATTTTAGAAATGCAAGCTTCTGCAGATTTGCACACATCATCTGACTTGACCTGAAATTATATCCGATAAGATGAAGGTCTTACTGAAATAACACAAACAAATCTCAGAAAAATGAACAACACATGATTCATTACCCCCATCGCAGTTGCAGCAGGTTTGAGTAGATGCACAGCCTCAGGGAACAGATTCCTTGATTTGAATCTAGTTCATAACCATTCTTTGCTGCCAGAGCTTCCGCAATTCCCACAGATTCCTAATATCCCAAATATGTTGCATAGATAAAGATCAATAACTTGTGGAGAAATAAAAAAAAGGGCTTAAAATACACAGCTTCCATAGAACTCTTACCAGATTCGAACCTCTCTCGAAACTGGAGTCTGGACCACAAGAAGTAGGAGTAGCATCCAACGTTGAGTTCCTCAAATAATTGCTAAACATCGATTAAGTTTGAGAAATTGTAGTAGTTAATACTTAGAACATTGAATAATTATTTATTTTGATGAAATAATTAAACTTGGTAGAATATAAATTACGCTAAGAAATATTTATATTTTATTATATTTTTATTAAAAAAATTTAAAAATTGTAATTTTGTAATTTTCTTTATTTTTTCAATTTTTCTAATTTTTTTAAAATTAAATATTTTTTAGTTGTTTTTAGTGTTTTAATTTTTAAAAAAAGCTTTCAATTTTAAAATTTTAAATTATTTTAATAGAATAGATTTTTTTATATTTAATTTTATATATTTAGAATTTTGTAACCTTTTAGAGTGGTATTCATAAATTAGCCAAAAATATAGAGGCATTTCATGAAATTGTCCAATATTTTTTTTGTAAAATTTCATAAAATGCTCTTGAATAAAAAGAGGTATATTGCAAACTTGAAATATGACTTGCAATATCAAGGGTAAAACAGTCATTTTTAAGGTCATTTCACAAATTTAGGGCATGTTATGAATTTAAAAACTTTTTAGGGGTATCTTGTGACCATGTTTTGAAAATGAGGTATGTTGTGAATTATGAAAAATTTTATGGGTATATTGGTTTTCCCTTTCATTTATGATGGTTTTGTTAAAATTTTGATTGATTCTCTTTTGGCTATTATCAATTTTGAAAATCCCAAAAACCTTTTTTACTTCTTTTGCCATCATTTTCTTTTCCCCAACCAACAATTGTTATTTCAAGCAAATGATTAGTTTACTTAAATATTTTAAAAATTAGAACAAAAAAAAATGCGACTATAATGAATATATATTATCTTTAACTTCAATTACAATTAATAGATATAAATCTACAAATTAATTATTTATAATATAGACATAAATAACAGTTAAAAGTATACCATTTAATTAGGAGCAAATATGTAGGTGTTGTACATGTAAAAATAAAATATTTATAATGATTCATTTCGTTATGTAATTATAATATTAAAACATGATTTTTAAAATTGTAGATTGAATAGAGTAAATTACTCTAAGCCCCAAAGGTGTGACGATATTACAAGTTAGTATCTTCAGATTATTAATATATCTTTCAACCCCTCAAGGTATAGGGGTTCTTGATAGTGGGTCCCAAAAACCAATATGTTTGCTTGGACATTAATTCCCTCCAACGTGACAACTTATCTCTTTACATATTAAATTTTCACTTCCACTGTGTAATATTGTCGAACTAAGCAATACTTAAATCATAACCTCACCCATAATCTCTCTCTAAAGCCCTATTCTTAGACAACACCATCAGGGTGTGACTCCTATAAGAAGAAAAATATTGTGAGTATGGTTGTGTATTAAGTATTGTCCGATGTGATAACGTGACGTTGAGAGGTTGTTAAGTCTGAAAGAATTAATGTCTAAACGTGACGTTGGAGTAATTTACTCTAAATTTTAAAAACTTACAATATGATAAATGACAATAGTATATTTACTAAAAATTCTGTATAGCTATTATCTATTATTTCATTCTCATACACTGTTTAATTTAATCAAAAATATTTATTTTATTTTAAAACACATATTATTATAAATTCTATATATACAATTAGATCACGTTTTTGTTGTGGTTTCCCATCCTATGTGTACTATAATGACAGGGGAGCTATTTTGTGGCAAAATAGGTATTTTTCCATTCACTTACAAAGCATTAGTAAAACATAGCATCAAGAATAGAGCAGCGGGATCTATGGAAACTAAGTCACTGGTTGTTATATGAGACATTGCTAGGAAATTTCTAATTGACAAAGTTCTTCCAGCAATTATATCAAAGTGGTCAGGCTATCGTTCAAAAACAATATACATCCAACAAGACAATGCAAAACCACATATTCTTCCCAAGGATAAAGAAGTCATCGAGGCAGCATCAAAAGAGGGATTTGACATCAGACTAAGTTTCCAACCTTCTAACACCCCCGACGTGAATATGCTTGACCTTGACTTTTTCGGAGCAATTCAATCCTTGCAACAACAACAACCTTCTTGCAAATCTATCCATGAACTAGTCAATGAAGTTGAAACAACTTTTGATATCTGCTGAGTGTCCAAATGAGCATGTTTTAGGGGTGTATTTAGTATGTGTTGTCAACACTTCTCATGCTCATTTCTCCACTCTAGCCAGTTTTCTTCTAGTTTTATGTTTATTGGTGTTTTACACAATTATTGTTGAAACGGGAGGAATGAAATAGCTAGGAATAAAGTAGACGAAGAGACAAACGTGTGAGCACTAATGGATCCAAAATCAGAGCTATAATGAAGAAGATAGAGCAGTTGGATTTATTTTCTGTCACGAACCTCCCCAGCCGACCGCCCCATAAAGTCGGTCGGTAGTTTCGGAGGCTAAAAATGCTCGTTCCAAGGGCCGAAATTGCCTTTGGTCCGGACCGTCCCTACTGTCCGCCCCTGTGGGGCGGTCAGGTTGAGTTCGCTAGTGTATTTTCTTTTCTGGTCGGACCGCCCCAAGTCGACCGCCACAAAGGGGCGGTCGGAATGGAGTTTTGCCCAGATCTACATTTTTAAAAGCAAAAAAAGAAGGAGAGAGAGGGATATCGAGAGCCACGACCCAGAACGAAGAAAAGAGAGGAAAATAGAGGAAAAGAAGAAAGAATAAGAGGAAGAAGAGAAAGGACCCCCTCACCATTGAAGCTCTTATTCAACCTCTCATGGCTATTTCCTCTCCCTTTTCTCATATTTGTTCTCTTATGGAGGCTTAACCTCCCTTATAGTTTGGGATGGGATTGTTGAATCTTGAACTTGTGTTTATGCTTTATTTTATTCTTTGTGCCCAATGATTAATAACTATTGAGTACTTATTACTCTTAAACTTGTCACTCATGATTTGGGGATTTGTTTAGGGTTTTACCCAATTTGTTATCTATGTGTTGGAATTAGTTGGTTACTCTGAATCCGTCGATATTAGGCCTTGAGATAGATTCTAGGGTTCCGATTATTCAGGCATTAATGTAGGTTTCTTTCTAAACATGAGGTGGTCTGAGATAGAAACCTAAACCCGGGCTAAATCAATGTAATTTATCATCAGTGGTTCTGAGATAGATTTCATTACAACTTAGGGGGAACTTGTGCTTAATGCTACTTAGTGAGATTAAACCTAACTGGTTGTGAAGGTTAAAATTAACTAAGTAAGATTTGACTCATCTTGGGTTTAGAGGGTCATTATCTGTTTTTTCCATATTTAATTAGGACTAGTAGATCAAGGTTTGGTCACTAGTTAAACAAGAGTTCCCGTTGTTCAACTATGAGTTCAAGAGTCGACAATCGGTAGTAAAGGGGTCATGGGTGCAAAGATCCATCCCGGGCTACACCTATCCTAGTTTAGTTATATTAATTTTATTTTTTTCTTTATTCTATTTTCACAACCAAAACCAAAAACCCCCCAATTTACATTTATGCACCTTTGTTCATATTTATGCACATTTATTAAGCTTATAATTAATTAGATAGTTACGAAGTCCTTGTGGATATGACATTGTTGAGCCACAACGACTGGGTTCACTGCCCATTAGTTAGCAAGGTAGTTTAATAACTATTTTGCACAGCAATATCTTTCCCGCAGAAGATCTCAACAATTGTTTTCTCACTTGGCAAATGTGTATGTTGGAAACAATGAAGGCTCATGGCAACATTGGTTATAAGTTGCCTCACATAGGCAAAAAAAAGGTATGATGGATAGAGGAGTACTATCATTACAATTAAAATTGTCTTCTAGAACTTGTGAATAACATGATTACTTGCCTGAGTGGTGCACTAGCAAACAGTTATATGATTTTTGTTATGTAAGTTTTTTTCAATGCATTAATCTATTCAATTTTGTTGAGCAGCTCAATTGAGTTATCAATTTGTTTGGATTTTGTTTTCTTACATAAGATGATTAAGGGGGGCCAATTTAGAGCTGATCAACGGGGCGTAGGCCGGGTTCGAACCGGGCTGGACTTAATTTTTCAGCCTATTCGGGCCAAGTGTTTAGCCCAAACCTGCCCAATCGAGCCAATTACCTGAACCCAACCCGCCCACCTGAAAAAATACTCATGCCATGGCCCAGCCCACCTAGCCCACTTTTAACTTAATTTTCTTAACAAATTTAATAACATAGATTTTGAAGTATAAATATATAGTATAAAAAAACACCCAAAATATTTTCTTAAAAATCAAGCATGATTAGAACTATCAATGTGTTACAATATATTCTAAAATCAATGATCTATTTCTCTAGCATAACTTGTTACAATAAACCATCGATGACATTTACAAAGCAAAATTCTAATGTACACCAAGTGTTTCTCAAAAACTCAAACTAGTTCTATGTTCAACTAATATGCTAAAGATTCCCAGTTTTGTGGGTTGAGAAGTGATCCAAACAATCATGTTCTAGTAGTAGAGCAGAGCTTCACCATGTTGTTGTTTTCATACAAAATAAGCAACTAGACAAGTTGTTCAAAAAGGTCCCTTATTGCTGTTTGATTTAAGAGTTTAAAAAAAAAGGATTCATTGAGCAATGAATCAAGTTATTATAATAGTCTAAGAAGATAAACTTGACAAGTTGTTTATGTGAACAAGATTGAGTTGTTTATGTGAACAAGATTGAGTTGTTCATACAAAAATAAGCAACTAGACAAGTTGTTGTTCAAATAGACCCCCTGCAGTTATTTGACTAAGGAGCTGCCATAAAAACAATTCACTTTTAAGAACAAATCAAGTAGTTATGGTACCTAAGAACAGAAACTTGACAAATGATTTCTATCAGATAATAATTCATTCACATAAAAAATTACAACTAATTTGATCAATGCCGATAAAAACTCAACGTTACTAGTTGTTCAAAAAATCTCCATATTCTTTCTCTTATGATCAAAGAGATACTAGAGACATAAGTGTTGTCTCAATCAACATACACCAAAAGGGATCACACTGTAATTGTTACAAAACAATGATTCTAAAAAATCACAAATAAGTCTCATATCACCATATTTAGTGATCAAGGTGCCCCTGCAATATATTTGAAATTAAAGCAAGTCAATACTCCATATTAAATTGGTGATTATAAACAACATGCACATTATAAAGAAGAGGGGAAATCCAATATCAATCATAAAAACTTCTACAAACCACAATCAATCCATTGTGGTTCCCTCCTCTTCATCACTATCTTCTTCATCACCCTCATTACCAGCACCAATTGATAACATTGAACGTTATATAACAAAAGAATATGAAATTTCACAATAAGACAATATATATATATATATGTATGTATATACATAACTTAATAAAATAATTATTGATATAGGTAAAGACAATTACCGAAAGAAAATCTTTTTCCTTGCAATCAGTCTTGCAAGAGTTTCTACCATGTTTAAAGCAAGAGATGGACGTCATGAAGTAACCAATTTTTTACTCATACTTAAATCAGATTTTGAAGAAACTGTTGATATAGGAATGGCTAAGATATCATGAGCCACAACTGCCAATGTCGGATATTGAGCTGAGGCATTATGCCAGAATTGTAAAATGTCAAAATCACTAGTTCTGTCACTGTTCTTCTTTGTTAGATACAAGTCTAGTTATGACTTATAAATAGCAACTCTCCTTTCTTCATTAATAATGCTTCATAATCATTCATATCGTCATCCCCCTGGTTAAGACGCTCACTACACCCCTCATTTCTAGAGTTATCCTCATTCGCAACTCTTGGACATGACCTAAACATTTCAGTCAATGTCTCAAGAATTTTCTGAACCTTTTCCTTTGTAAATACATCACCATAAATCTTGGTGTAAAAAAACTCAACATATCCAGCTTGTATCGAGGATCAAACATAATAACACATTCCAATACCAAATTGTAATTTGTCCAATACTTGCCAAAATTTGCTTGCATGTCCTTTACCATAGTTGACAAATAATCATGATCCCTTTCAACTGTATCAATTAACTTTCTTTGGATCACCCACATACCAATGAAAAAGATATTGGAAGTTGGATACTTGGATGCAGAAAATTTGGTAGTTGCATCATAAAAGACTTTCAAAACTATGAATGTTTGATACTTTCTCCCACTCATCTTCAAAAAGGGAAAATAATCTTATATCACCATCGCTTGAAGTGAAATGATCCAACACAACCTTAAAATAGATAGCACGATCCAACATCAAGTAAGAGGAATTCCATCTCACACAACAATCACCACTTAATCTTTTTGTAATGTCCAAATGGTAAGTTTTCTCAGCCAACTCATATATTCTCTTCTTCTTTGGAATAGAAGCCTTTAGATGGTTAACACTAGTTCTAATCTTATGTACTACATCATCAATCTACCTTCACCCAGCATGCCCAATTAGGTTGATAATATGACAACTACAAACAAATATGGAAAAATTCTCCATGAAACATCAAAGATATGTTCCTAAGGTAACGTGCCTTGAGATGAGTAACAATTGTATCATTATAAGATGCATTATCCAATGTAAAGGTAAAAACTTTACGGTAAACTTTCCATTGTGACATAGACCAAGAAATATCATCAACAATATTGAGACCATCATAGGGAGGCCCTAATTCCCCAAACCAAATTATTATCTTCTGCAACTTCCAATTACTATCACTCCAGTGTGCAGCGATGAAAGTATACTTGTCATCTTTGGAATCATTCCTCCAATTATCTGATGTAAAATATTTCGTCTTGGTATATTCTCTAACTCATTCTCAAGTACTTTATTTTCATCCTTGATAAGTTTCAATATATCTCTATGAAGAGTATGTCCACTCAAATATCTATACCCTGGCTCTTCAATTATGAG
The DNA here is from genome assembly GCA_023374045.1 of Limonium bicolor. NCBI lineage: Eukaryota > Viridiplantae > Streptophyta > Magnoliopsida > Caryophyllales > Plumbaginaceae > Limonium > Limonium bicolor. Next base: position 4,604 of record JAIOTZ010002159.1, on the reverse strand, counting down.
ACCAGCAACAACAACAAGCATATGGCTCTCCATAAATCTACAACATTAATACTAGGAGTTTTCAATTTTAGTTCACATTTTTTTTTATATTTTCCTACTTTGTTTTCTGACCGAATACAGTAATTTTTCAAAGCTCTTGTAAAATGTCTAGGACACTTGCTTAAATGTCTAAGTAGATGTGATGTTCCACTTGAAAAGGCACCTGTAAAAACAATAGTGCAATACTTACACTCTTGAATTTTAGACTTATCTTTTGATGGTATTCGTTACATATGCAACCAACATTCTGATCTAAGTCTTTTGTCTTTAACAACCATAACTTCTTTTCATCAGGGACTTCAACTACATCTAATTTCTTAATTAGAGTTATCCATCTGCATAAAAAAGTAGTCCAAGTTATAAATATAATGAAAAAAACAACAAAAAAATGTATTATGTAAGATAATAGTAGCTTAGACACTAAACTTGATCAACAATAAATATCCTATTTCATTTTAATAATTGAAGACAAAGAATACAACTTGAATCGATAACAATACATATTTTAAAAGAAAGGATATCACTCTAAGAGTTGTTTTGTACTAAGATTACTCTAGTTATAGAAAATGAGGGACTCATTTGCCAAAATAGATTTGAGTGTGTAGTATGAAAATCAATAGACACACTATTTAGATCAGATTTGAAAATATCACAAGGACCATCCTTTAGTTATGAATAAAAAGAAGATGATAAGCAGAGCAAAAAAAAGTACTAAGTTTTACTTGATATACGACATCAAAATAGAAATTGCAAGAACATGAGCGTAGATACTAGTGTGGATGAAAGAAACAAAAAAAAAGTGCAAACAACACAAGGATGCCATAAAATTAAGTTGCAACTGGAATAAGAAATTTCAAACTAAATATAAAGAACTGAAAAGATAAAACTAGAACCTTAAAGATGGTTGTCTAGGCTCTAGATGAACCATTGGTAAATTTTATGAGATAGAAATTTTTGTGATGAAAGGAATTAGGGTTAAAAGTTGAAGCTTATGTCGTCGCATATGTTGGTGAGGAAGGGCTGCAAAGTGTGGCAACATAAAACAAAATTTTAAGCCGGTATGTTGTGCAGTCCACGAATAATATTTAATTACTTATGATGTATGTACTATGAACAACAGGGCCACGCCGGCCATCAACTGAGAAAAATATTTAGTCGGCCCAAAAAAAAGTTGAGCTATTTTTTTGTCCAAGTCCGCCCAATTATTTTTATACCCATAAGCATTGGGTTATTATACAGGCCGACCCGGGCTGGGCAGTTGGCCTATACTGGTTATGATCGGTTCTAGGCCAAATGATGTTGTGAAGCCAAAGATAGAGCCAAATGAGGAGATAAAGCCAACCATTTCAGTGGTTAAAAAGAGAAAACTAGATATTGATTTGAATGTATTACCAAATGATGAAAAAGAGCTACCAGAAGAAGAAAGGATGACGTTTTTGCACGAGACATATTAAGAATATGGCTTCCACAGCTATAGTGATATGAAAAAATACTTTTTGTATGGATTGCAATGTTATGAATTTTAGAAGTTTTGGTATGATGTCCAAGTGTTTGACCAGCACAATTCTTTCTTCTCAAAATCTAACATCTAAGTATAACGAAGTCAAGTCCTTATCCATAAAATCTAAGTGGAGATAATTGGCAAGATCCACTAGCATATCAAAGAGCAATAAAGGGGGCTTTTAAGTATCCCTCAACTATAACAGAACACAACACATTTCATAGTACAAAAATATTGTCTGATAGGTTGGTAGCCAAACAAACATCAATCATATTAGCGATTGTTAAGAAGAAAAACATAAGGATATAAAGTGTCTTACACCTCCGTGGAGAACATTAGGTTCAGGGTGGGCTCTAACAAAAAACTAGCCTCTCTGCATCACAAAACCTTCAACCAATCCACCTGTCCCAAAGACAAAGTTTTGCGCTAGTTAAGCTTTGTCACTTCAATTGGAGGAGGAGTGACTTCCGAGGTGCAGTAAAGGCATCAGAAAAAAAAAATCACAACCATATAACTGAGCAATGTAACTGATACAACAATATTGACAAGATAATGACCAGGAATAAGAAAATTGTCATCTAGATGTTCATTACCAGAAGTTAGAGCTATCACCATAACACATGCAACAACATAGGCCACCAGTAAACTTAATGTCACACCCTTTAGATTCTTAAATGGAGACAAATTTCCATACGATAGCTATTCTCATCTCTATATATACAGATTATAACCGTATATTGTCTCATATCTTTAGATTATAATCAAACAACAAAACGTCCACCCTCAACCAATAAATTGAAGTTTACTCTTGTTATACTTGGAGCCTTGGTTTTAAAATGCGTGATGCGCTCCGATGCGATTAGGCTCCAGAAGTGATGCGTGATGCGCGAGGCGTCGATGCGAGCGCATCCCGTTTGTGATGCGATGTTTACTAAAAAATCACATCTAAATTTTTGTGGACAACATTTTATACATATGAAGTAATATTATGACACAATGGAATAAAAACTTCCAAACACAAGTCTAAAGTAATCAAGTGTCAATGTATTCAATCCAAACAACATAAGAAAAAAAAACATCCAAACACAAGTATAAAGTAATCAATCCACACAAGAGAATAATAACTTTTAAATATAACACACTTATGATTAGACTTCGTTTAGATATCACCACATGAACCTATTGGATGTCATCAACACAAGATCAACTAAATCATCTTCAACATAAGGAGAGCCAATATCCTCTTCAAGTTATCTTCCTCCTCATCACTCAAGTTCGTCCTAGTATAAGTAGATGAAAAAGCAACAGTTTTTCCTTAGAGCTTGAAGGATTTTCTCTTCCACTCCTTAATGGTATAGTTTTTCTAGATTGGATCATTAACCCCTATGAGTTTCATAATCATATCATATCACCAATTGTACACAAGAAAGACATCAAGCATACACACAAGGCTCATTCAAGCTTTAAGCTAATTTTTGTTGTTCTTGAGTTTTTGATTACTCTAAACCCAATAATAAGTGCATAGGGTCAAACTAGGTTGATATATGAGCATGTAGGAACAATCAGGAATAAAATTGAACTTCAAACGAAGAAATTATGGTAAAAACAAGCTCAAGGCGCATAGGGGCGCATCGGGGCGCATCGGGGTCGCATCGGGCGCATCGGAGCGCATCGGAGCGCATCACGGGCGCATCCTGAATAAACTCGCTCGCTGCCATGGATGCGTTTTGATGCTCGCATCGCATCCAAAACGCATCAGGCGCGCCTGATGCGCGCATTTTAAACCAAGCTTGGAGCAAACAAAAAAAATTCTAATCAAACATGTACGAGAAAAAAATTAAGGATTGCCCTTACAATCACATCTATTGGGTTCTTTAAAACTTATGCTTTCAACTTCTTACAAAAGTCTTGTCTAAGTGTAAACTTGCTAAATAAAATCCACTTCACATCTTCCTGTTGTTGTAGAGCTGGCCACGGGCCGGGCCGGTCTCGATGTTGGTCTCGGGCTCAACCGGTCTTAGTCCCTAGAGTGAGGGACCGGTCCTGGACCGCTAGTAACCGATTCCGGTTTTGGTCCCGATCCCATTCTTTTTTTTGGGACCATAACAGGTCCGGAGCCGATCCCGAGCTGCTAGACTTTTTATAATGATATATTTTGTGTAATTTATGGATAATTAGTATATTGTAAAGCTATAACAATGGCAATATTTCCAAATAATCTTATGTATTATAAAAAAACAAGATTTTATTCATTTTGTGGGTTTGCACTTATCTTAAGATTTTTAGAATTATAACATAAATTGCATACATATCCCAAAGGAATCAAAGCACACTTAGTTCTATTATTACAATCCTAATGACATTACAATTCTACTAGTAGTTTGAATATTAAGTTCAAATTTCCAAGTTCAAATTTCGACCAATATATTAGTGTTATAAACTAAAATCAAGCACTCATACGTCATCGCTACCGTTAATAGCTCATTGATCTTAACTACTGAAGTTCAACATTAGCCAATCATCTTCTTCAAAAGAAGCATTCTGTTGATTTTGTCCTTGTGAACATATCTCAGCAGCATCTCAATCGTACTTGCATACACTAACTTTTATTGAATATGGCGCCAAGCTAGATCTTCTAGCGTCCAATACGCGTTTACCCGTGCAAAATGCTATTTAAGAAGCAACGGTTGAGGTAGAAACTGCAAGGATGTCTCATGCAATTTGAGCTAAGATTGGAAACTTTGATTGTTGGCCTTCCCACCACTTGAGAACATCAACTGTAACACCCCTCTCCATAAACACGTAATAATCCCTCACGTAGCAATAAATAAAACGTCTTATAGCGGAAGATAAATAACAACATTAATACTCACTCGGGTGTCACCTGCCATTACTCGCCCATGCGAGTAACGAAGCAGAACTATATCCAACAACCAACATAACCAACACTACTAAACCGCTGTGATAACGAGATAACTCCTATACATCATACTAAGTCCATAATCATAACCGTCGACAAGTGAGCGTCTACCCAATCCCGAATATACATAACCGTACCTTAATA
>JAIOTZ010002158.1:0-22772 GCA_023374045.1 Limonium bicolor | reverse complement strand
TTTTGATTCAGGTGGTTCGGCCCTACTTATTGCCAATTCCTATTCCCCGGTGCTACCATTGTCAACTTTCATTTATGATCCGGGATAATGAAGAACATACGTCTAGCTAGAGACGTTAAACCCGGGCAGCTTGGTGGGAGGCAACCCACTATCTATCTATTGTCTTTCTTTTAATTTAATATTGTTTCATTTTTTGTACTATATTTCACTTTATTTGTTATAATAAAATGCAGGTTTTACTTGAGTACTTCTGGCTGTGTAAAATATTCTTTACAGGTATATTTCATGACATTCCACAGCTGCACTCAAGTGTGGGGGAGCTCTACACACTCTACGAAATTTGGGGAGTACACTTTTTCCCTTTTTGTTGTGCCCTACTAATTTAATTCCATCTACACAATGAGGGCATTGCTTCAGCTTAAGTGTGGGGGAGAGCCCTTTTCGGGACATTTTTGTGCTTAAAATGTTTAAATCTCTCTGCTTGTCTTGCATGTGTTCAAAAATTAAAATTATGGACCCTGCTAATATAGGTTGTTCTCTTTATGAATAAATAATATTATGAATTGTGGGATAAATGGTACAAATTTAAAAAATTTCAATTGATCACTTTTGAGGAGCATTTTTATGCGGTGTGACCAAATAATCTGCAAATGGTTGGATTTTTATTGCTCAGGGGTTCTTTCTGTCTTCTCTCTTAGGGATTGCTAAGGGGTGCTTCTCTGTTAAAAAATATACATAAAATAAAGAAGGGACTTACGAACACCATTGGTAACCAACAAAGAGAGTTGAGTGTCCTTAAAAACAAAAGCTTGATGCTTAAATATTATCTTCTCATCTCTTATGCAAAAGTGAAACAAATGCATGAATCTATTTTTCCTTTTGTTTTCTCCTCAATGCCCATTCTTGAGAGAAGTTGGCCGTGGTAAAAGTTCTCAAAGTCACCTTAGCTGAGAAGCATTGAAGTACTCCGGATCATACCCCAAAACTCTATATTTTATTATTACCATGAGCACACCTATGCCACCAGCAGTTGATTTTTCACACTCCTCGAAAAAATTTAAAGATCATGTAATGTTCACCTCTTTACCCTACCCTTCATAATAATATTTGTTAATATTGAGCATTCCCTACTTACTTGGGTACATGGTTTTGCTTGAGGACAAGCAAAAAGATAAGTGTGGGGGCGTGATAAGTGTCCAAATGAGCATGTTTTATAGGTGTATTTCATATATTATATTAGCACTTTTCTTGCTCATTTCTCCACTTTGGTTAGTTTTTCCTCTAGTTATGTTGTATTGATTATCTCACAAATTTATTGGTTAAACATGAGGAAAACCAAGCTAAGAGCAAAGTACACGAAGAGACGAACGCGTAGGTAAAAACGGGGATCAAATCGGAGCTAAAACGAACATTTTAGAGGCAAAAGACCTTTGGTCCGGACCGGACCAGTGTCCGGATCACCTGGTCCGGACCAATACATGCCAGCGCGCCCGAGAAATAAATCGACCTCGTCCGGACAGTGGTCCGGACACTGCTATTTTAACAGCAAGAAAGGAGCCGTGTGAAGAGATAAAATCCTTATCTCTTCACACGCAATTACCACCGCCTTACCACCCCATTTACCCTATATTCTCTATAAATACACCTCCAAACCTCCATTAAATGATATCTCATTCCACCCCAAACTTATGCCATTTTCCTTCCATAAAAATACCATAAAACTCTCCAAAAATCATACATCTCATCCACATATTATCCACATAAATTCCATACAACTCCTCATTCCATAAAAACATTCCATTTCCATACCGTTGTTCTGTCCAACCTCTGCCCAAATATTAGCAGTCAAGATAGTGGAGCTGAATTAATTATCTTTCCCAGATGTTCTTTTACTTCTTATTCTGTCTTTTTAATGACGTTGGGCTAAGAGGATTACTCCGGGCGAAGGTTAATTTATAGTCTGTTTAATTATGTAATCTATATTTTTACCGGTTAAAATAAATACAGTTTGTTATGATTAAAGTTTATCTCTCACCTTTTTAATAAATTTCATCGATTTATTAAAAAGCTCTACTAAATCTGTTTTAATCTGATCGGTGACAAACAGATAGGTTAATTAAGCCGTAAATCTGGAGGAAACTTATTTTCATCGGATAAGTTAGTACTCAGATGCATAAATTATTTCTCATATCTAAACCGTCCGTTACACGTATTTTGCTTGAGTTTTCATCGGACCATGCACTTTCAGGGTAAACGAGTTCTTATGAGTTTTCATGGACCTTAAGATAATAAGAGAAAATTTGCCAAACAATTATAATTAAACCGGTAGAGATAGCATAATTAATCAGATTATATAAACCTGAACCCGGAGTCCCATTTAATTTATCTTCAACTCAGTTAATTTTATCTGTTGTTTATTATTAAAAATAAGTCAATTAATCCCCCTTTTTGTGACATGCTTAGGTACTTAATAATTCCACTTAGTCCCACGGTTCGATATCCGGTCACTTACACTTTACTATACTACTACGAGCGGGATTTGTTTGCAGCCCGACTGTTATTTTAAGTTTTAATTTCTTTTCTTTTATTTTAATTACACCAGTTCCAACCACTCTTAATAACCAGTCTGCAATGCCTATACAAATATAAGCATATATATGCAGTAGTACATTACAAATGAAGTAGTAAAGGCAATAAAGTAAGTACATGAGTAAGAAAGCAAGTTTAAGGAGTAATAAGGAAGAGAATGGTTTTATAATCAAGTATGAATATAAAGGAATAGTAAGTATACATTAAGAGTATTAATAAAGGAACAAGTTGGATCAATAATAGATCATTGATCATACAACTTCATGTATGTATAGGAATCAAATAGTTGAGCTCCAAAGGAACCGGTAGTACGAATACGACGGTGAACGGTATGATTTCTTCATGCCCTGTATCCTAACTTGGTTACCCCGATTTGTGTGCTTATGTGATCACCAATAAGATAAATGCATGAATCGGACTTTTATTGCACTTAATTGTGTTTGAACTATTTTGTTCTCGTTGTATGCCTTGAACATTTAGTTTGTATAACTCATGAAAGGTATGAATGGAAATGAAGAGTATGTGTAAGTAATGTGTACTTGTGCATTGTATGGATGTATGGAAATGAAGTATTGACTTCTACTAATTCCTAACAATCTAACTCCTAACATGAGTAATGAGTAAAATGGAATGAGTAGAAGTCCGATATAGCTTCGGCCACGCGTGAGGATAAGGAAACACAAGAGGTTGGATCCGAATCCTGGCTGTAATCTTTTCCATGGACCAATCCCCTTGAATGGGTAGCATCCTGGATTAGTGGGCCACCCTAAAGCCAGGTGGTGGGATGTAGTAATCCCTGCCCGGAGGTCATACCGACTTGACTTGAGTAAAGTATGTAAGAAGTAAGTATTGTATGTGTATCGGTCTTGACTATTGTAAGTCATTGACCTTGAGTAAAAGAGTATTGAACACCCGATTAACCCGGGTGTGTAATGAAGCTAATGTGACTTCTGTATGAAATGGAGAATTGTATCTCCGTGATGCGGTGAGTATTCGGTAAGTAAGAATGGATGACTTGTATTGTATTCCTTGCATGTATTGAATGTATGCATGCCTTGTGAACTGAGTGTATTGAATTGTATTGTATGAGCATGTATGTATGTATGAATGAAACGAACCGCATGTACTCGACCAATTAGTTGGCGTACCCTCGCTAGCACGCGGGGTATGCGGTTATCATATGCAGCGTAAGCTGACCCCCTAGGGGGAATGTTTTTACTCCACAGGTACCCGCGAGGCGTGATGGTCAAGTAAGGACCGTGCTGAATTCTTTTGGGTAGTTAGTAGGATTGGAACGGTGTACCGAGTTGTACACGGCTAAGGCCTTTTTGAGTAGCCGGTGTACCATGTGGTACACCTTTTTGGATAATGATTGGTGTTGGTAGAAATGAGTAGATGTACAAACTCATTGTTTTTGGGAATAGCCTTGGAATGTAATTCGTATACTTTAGACACTCGGTAATCAAATGTAAGTAAGTACTTGGTATTGTAAAGTAAGTAGTATGTATGCAGTTTATTCTAATCGTCAGACCGATACGGTAAGTAGTAGTAGCCTTGTTAACCTTGGATGGTTAACGGTGTTGTATCACCCGCCGGGAATAAGTATGTATTCCGCTGCGAGTAAGGTAATTATGGAAATGATTAGAGGATAATGAAAGGATTAGCGGTTGGGGTGTTACAGGCAATGTTTTTACTGTACAGGTACCAAAGCAGTTATGGTCAAGGTAAGAGACCGGTGGCTACACTTAGATAGCTAGAAAAGAATGGTAGGTAGTAAAGAATGGTATAAGGCTTGTAGCCTTTGTTGTAGAAGTGTACCAAGGGGTACACCATTATGTATTTACAAGTATGTAGTTGTGAGGAATGGGTAGAAGCTAGACTCTTAATGAGTATGCATACACTTGAAAGAATTATTGTATTTGTGGTTGTATTTGGATCTTAGTAAACTCGTTATATTGTATTGTAATTATGGAGTATTGTATTGAATGGAGAATTGTAGTACTTGGTTAGTAATGGGAGTATGTATTGTAATCGTGTAGTACTCGGGATTCCGGTCCATCAGACCGATGCTGTAAGTAGTAGTAAGCCTTGTTAGTCACGTGGGTGGCTAACGGCATTGTATCACCCACCGTTGTGTAAGTATGTATCCGCTGCGGAGTATGGAAGTATGAGGAGATTGGACGGTAATGACAGTATTAGCGGTAGGGGTGCTACACTACGACGGATCAGGGTCGCTCGCTCGCTCCCAGAGAAACCCTAAACTGTTTGTTGAGATTGGAAATAGATAAAGTTGAGACGAAAAACAAAAACCAAAGACGGGGGCATTATAATTCAGGAGTTTCGAAAATATGCCAAATAAATGTAATTAGTTCAGCGGAAGTACTTGTCTCACCGAAAACAAATCATAGCTTTCCAACGGAAAAAGAATTACGCCAGTATTTACTTACTGAAATTAATATATTTTTTTGTAGTGCTATGTGGTGGTATACCCAGGTGCTTTGTCATTGCTAATAGTTGTGTATTCGCCCTTGTTACTTTTTGTTGGTCTAAGAGTAAATCTACATATTATCTCCTTTGATCAAATTATATTGTTTATCTTACCTTTGTTTGTGGTCTCACCGGAGTCGTGTAAAAATGATACACTCATTCACTCATGTTTTTTCAACTTAAAATACTCTCGTAGCAATTCCCCAGTATCGTATTAAGTAACAAAAATTTACAAAATCAATTTAATGTGTTGTTCAAACTTGCCGGTCTCTTTTTTGCTAGTTGTTTAGTTAGGATGAAGATAAAGTTATAACTTTCCTAATTCTTTTCCAAAGTTTTAGCCACATCATCTTCATCTGAAACTTCAAAAATCCTTGTATATTGTTATCTTTCCAAGATTTCATTGATGAGGAATATATGTTCAGCATGAGTGGAACGAACTTGATCGACATCCAAAACCTTCCCACAATTCCAACGAGCAAAACCATGCGACTTTTACCAATCGAAGTAAAGATTTTCACTGAGCCATAAACGTAAGTATTTCACATCAGGTAGAAACTCATTACATTATATATAGGCGCTAATTAACTAAACCCACCCACTAATTGAACATTCTAGTACGTAGTTTTTATTAAGGGTGAGCTTTGAAATACCCCAATAGACCAACTAATGCGCATTAATATTAGCGGCTCAGATTCCGACGCATTTGTCCATCGATTATCAACATACCCATCCATCTCATCTGGACCACCAACAACAGCACCTATGAGCAAGTTAGGGTAGGCAAATCACTCTTAAGAATTCAGTGTATCCAGCACCGCATGCAATGTGACCCGGATGTAAACCAACTGATGGAAGAGATGAGCCCCGGTGGTGTATCCTTAACGGGAAGCGTTTACCGTATCCAACCATATATGACATTTTAAGTGGATTGTTTCCTAAAATGTAGTTTACTTGGAATTTTGCAAGGTCTATGATTCTGTTGGGTGAGATTATTAGATTGCCACATTTGACATGACGGTCAGGGAATGAATTGGCGTAAATGACGGCTAGGAGGGAGTAGGATATGTGTTGGAGATTGCTTCCAGAACCCAAAATGAGTCCCCTGTAAGGGCAAGAAAAAAACCAATTATTAAGGATCTTGAAAGATGATTTAGCTAGTGTTTTAGATAGTGGATACAGAAGTGAATCAGAATATGATTTGAGTGAAAATTTTGGTTGTATTTACCTGGAGAATAGTTAACTGTTCGTGTGGGTGACTCTGGTAATATTGAGCATATGAACAAGTCGGAATTGGCTATGAATGAACCAGGATACCGTCCATGAGCCTTTTCCATCTGCAAATTAATTACCCTCAAATGATATGTTAGTGATGTTATGACATTAGTGACACTCGAGAGTGCATGTTGTTTTGCTTACCTTTGCTGCTAGTATGTTAATCCCAGCATTTTCCAATCCCAACCAAAATCCCAAGGATTGCCACGAACATGGTCAGCGTTTTCTATAACATATTCCCAGCCATGATGATCTCCAGCATAGGCAATCCAAGCTGCAGCCCACACCAATTCATCCTACATTCAATTCAATATAGTTGTATCATAACCAAGAGACCAAGTCCATAGATCAGCGAAATTATCAGTTATGTTAAATAGGGCTGTAAGTAACTGACTGACCAAGTAACCAGATGAGCAATAATAAGGGCAACAATATCGCCTGATGGTGTCACTGTAAGACTCTCGGTACATATCAGCAAATTTAAAGACCTCCACAGCACGTCCCATCAGTTTTAAACGATACTGTGGCGAATCCTTAAACACCATAGAAGTCGCAGCCAGTGCTGCAGCCATCTCCGCTGCCACATCAGATCCTAATAACAATTAACAAACCACATTAAGATAAATTATAAGGTATACGATCGATCTATCAACATGAATGGAATGCCCTAATTAATAACCTGGAGTCAGCGGCGTAATCCGGACAGCCTCTCGCGGTGTATCCATATCCTCCGGTCTCTCCCAGCAAGAATGATCACGGACTGGGTCAGCCACGTGTGCATAGATAGCATGTGGAGCCTCAACGGTAGCCTTGAGAATGTAATCTGCACCCCATTTCACTGCTTCCTTGGCGTTCTGAAGCTCTTGGTCTCCCATGAATTCACCGAATTCAATTACACCCCAAGCTAGCATCGTCACACTGAACGCCATCGGAAAATGGAATTTGACGTTGTCACCGGCATCGTAGTACCCACCCACCAAATCCGCCTAACATATTATATAGCACAAGTTTGAAATACATGTGTTCCGTAAAACTAAAACACTTGATGACTGGTAGAAAGAAGACGAAGAAAACGTACACCAAGTGACGACCCGTCGTTGAGTGCGGAGTCTCTCCTCCAAGTAAGGCGTTGGTTTGGAGGGAGTTTACCAGACCTCTGCCCTTCGAAAAACAGTAAGCTCTTGTATAATGCGTCACCATAATCAGGGTTAAATATTCCTTCATTGTCCTCATCCTCCTCATCTTCAGTTTTTGTCATTGACGTTCTAATGGCTGCTGCTATCCCCATCACCATCATCAGTGTTACTCTTCCCATTTTTATCAGCTATCGATTCCCAACTAAAAAGAGATGATAGTTGGGTGAATACAACGGTTTCTCAATGGTTGCTTTTATAGGGGAAAGTCAACCAACAATTGTAACTGATATGAACCCATTCACCCTGTACAATGAATTTTTTATGAAATTGTCAAATGTATACCTAAGAAAATAAAGGAAAGTCAGCTGCTCTTTAAATAATCTATTCAAATATTTTGTATTCTTACCAATAAATGAGATTTAGATATCCCATTCTTATAAACAAAAATAAATAAATAGTTGTAATTTAAAGAACTTTGTGTGACTTCCCGCCCAAATTTTTACCAATAGTAACTTCAATACATTTAAATTTCCACATGCCAAAGTTTCCTACTATAATTGTTTTTTGAAAACTACCTCACAATAATCAGCGAACGTAAGAGTCGCAAGTTAGTTTCAAATTTTAAAATCTTTAAACAGTGAGCATTATATTAATTAACAAGATTTTCATAATGAACAATAGGAGAAAGGTTGGACAAGTTTTGCCCGTTACCTTGTACGCGCCCACGCGCGTCATCTCTGGCGAATCCAACTCCCCCCTCCTTCCCCTGCTTCTTCCCCGACGTTTCCTCCGCCCTCGCTGGCTCTGCTACGTCGCCCCGCTTCCTGAGCAGCAGTTGGTGGTCCATCGGTGCCGCCAGGCCGCCGCCTGGTGGGCTTCTTCCTTCACCGGTCAGTCCCTCCCTCATTCCAATCCCCCCCCCCCCCCCCGGTTTCTCTGAAGCGGTTCGATAGGTGGTCACAAGCGACCAATTACCCGCTCCAACCCAGTGGCCTCTCCGGCCAGTAAAGATTCGCCGCCCTCTTCTGTCCCCGTAGGTGGTTCCCTCCTTCCTCCGGCGATTGCAGCGCCTGGCTCGCAGAGAGCGCCGCCCTCTTCATCGACTGCAGCAGTCCAAGCCTTGTCGGCGCCAGCCTCCTCTGCCCAGGCGTCAGGTGAATCTGGTGAAAGTTTGGTAGTTCCTCGTATAGATGGTAGTCTCTGTGCTAGTACTGTTGGTCCAAGTTGCCCCTCTTCGTTAGTTGCTCCAGATAGCCAAAAGGTTGCAGTTGAGTAGATCTGGTGGGCGATTTTTCTCTGCTGCCTGAAAATTCTAGCCTAGTTGTGGTGCGGTCATTGGCCCCCTCTGTGCAATTGATTGCAAACTGTGGGAATTCGATATGTGTCGTGGACGGGGATACAGGAAATGGAAGGTGCGGTTCCGGTTGGAATTGGGGCAGGTGACGCCCCATCTAAAGTAGGCATTGCCCCGACGCTTAGCCCTGTGACAGTTTCTACTGAGAACCCATCTATGGTTCTATTTGGTGTCGGGAGTGATCATCAGGTTGTCTTTCATAAGAACGGGAGTGTCCAGGCCTTGCAAACACCCCCCTCTTCGGCTCCCGCTCTAAACCTGATAGTGGACCTTTCGAACCCCCCCCGACTTGGCTCTAGAGAAGTATCTCAACCAGCCAGACTCTTCTCCTGTAGGGGTTGTGGATAAAGATTTCCCCCTCTCTCCAAAGTCGCGCCTCCGCGGGAAGTCATTGCTCCAGCCAGAAATCGGACCGCGAACGCTAATAGCACTCCACAGCCCATCTACAGTGCGACAGCTCATCCGCCCCCTCCCAAAGCCCCGGTCGGTGAGCGTGTTCCAGTGGCCAAAAGCTCCTCTCATCCTAATCGTTTGAACAAGACGATATCAGGTACTAAGTCTAATCTTTCTTTTCCTTGACATGCTGCTAGCAAAACAGAAATCGAATTGTGGTATGACTCTGTGCACAGAGGGCATTGAAATTTCAGACTCTGATAGTCCTTACGTAACTATTGAGGAGAATGATCTCCTGCCTGAAATTGATTACTGGAGAAATGCATTAGTGGGCTATATCTGGGGAAAGAAGTTTAGTTTTAATGTTGTAAAAGAATATATTAAACGTGCATGGAACTTTGTGCCCACCCCCCAGATTCTTCTCCACGAGGATGGTTCCTTTTCCGGTTTGACAAAGAAGAGGACCTCCAGCAAGTTCTTGCTAAGGGCCCTTGGCTCCTTCACTCATCTCCTCTTGTCCTCAAAAAATGGTCCCCTGATCTCTCCTTCAACCCCAAGGACTTGAACCGCATCCCGGTCTGGATCCAGCTCCCCAAGCTTTCTATTAGCTTTTGGTCCCAATCCAGCCTCTCAAAGATTTGCTCTAAGCTTGGCACCCCCCTCCACACACCGACCAATCCACGGCTTCTAAGTCTAGGATTTCTTTCGCTAGAGCCCTTGTGGAAGTGGATTTCAACCAAGATATTACTAGAGAGATTGAGATTCGCACCTCTAAAGGTATCCTCTTTCAGCCAGTCGTGTACGAATGGGAGCCTGTCTCCTGCTCGTTGTGCAATCTTCTTGGCCACTTCTCCGCGCGTTGCCCCTCCTCTGACCCTCCCCCCGCCGCCTCGTAACACGAAAGCTAAGACCTTATCCCCCTCCACAGCGGCCCCTATCCTCACCACACCCTCGACCTCCCCCACCCTCCCTTCTCCCCCGCCACCCTTCCCATCCCCCTGGCCCGGCTCTTGAGCCACCCCCCCAAGCCATCTGCCTCCTCCCCCTCCTCCCCGACCCACCCTCGTTCCGCTATTGCTAGATCTTCCTCTCTCCCTGATCTAATTATGTCCCCCTCCTTCAGCTCATCCTCCAGCCCGCCCCCTCGGACTCTTGGCTCCCAGTTTCTTCCAAAAACAAGAAAACTAAAGAGGTTACTGTTTTCCCCCTAGAGGAAGACCTCTCCCTCCAGCTTGCTAACATCTTCGCTATCCTTGACCAGGGCTCTACTCTCTCCGGCCCCCATCTCCTTTCCTCCATGCCGTCCACATGAATCTAGCGGTTTGGAATGTAAGGGGATGCAATGACCTTCCCAAGCTTAGAGAGATCCAAAAGTTTGTCACCAGTCAGGACCTTTTTGCTTTCGCCCTCCTAGAAACCCATGTGTCCTCTAGTAACCACCTTCCGATCCTAGCTCGTTTCTTTCCCACCTAGAACTTTGTCCACAACTATGACGCGCACCCCAATGGTCGCATTTGGATCCTTTTTGACCCCTCTATTATCTCCCTCACTCTTGTCCACACGTCTGACCAAATGCTGACATGTAAAGCTTCCTTTATTGACTCCTCTTTCTTTTTCATGTCGGCCATATATGGCAGAAACAACCCCTCGCTCAGATCGCGCCTGTGGGAGGATATAAACCACCTCAGCTCGCACATCCAGGGCCCCTGGGTGGTTGCTGGGGATTTTAATAACATCCTCTACGCGGATGACAGACTTAGCTCCCGCACCCCCTCTCCTCGTGACTATCGGGACTTTGCAAACTGTGTCTCTACTGCCGAGCTACAGGACCTTCACTACTATGGGCGCTTTTATACTTGGTGGAATAACCAGTACGACCACAATCGAGTCCACGACAAAATTGACAGGGTCCTGGTAAATGTTGAGTGGATCTTGGCCTACCCAAACAGCTACACTAACTTCCTTCCCCCTCTTGTGTCGGACCACAGCCCTATGCGAATCACCTTGTGCCAATCCAACTCCCGCAAAAGGAACTTCAAATTTCTCAACTTCTGGACAAACGACCCCTCTTTTCTTCCCCTTGTTCGCGAAGCCTGGAATACTCCCATCCCCCAAGGAAGTCGTCTCTTCAATGTAATTAAAAGGCTCAAGCTCCTCAAAACCGGTCTCTCCTCTCTGCATAGAACAGAATTTGGCTCACTTGAGGATAAAAGCCTTACTATCAGGAAGGAGCTTATAGATACACAAACCTTGTTGGACTCTGACCCTTGGAACCTGACCTTAATTTCCAAAGAGAAGTCCCTGAGGCTCAAACTCCTTACTCGAGACAAGCAGGAGCTCTTATTCCTTCGCCAGCTTGCTAAAACCCGTTGGCTAAAGTTTGCTGACTCCAACAATGCCTTCTTCCATAGAGCCATTAAGGCAAGGAGAAATAAGAACTCCATCGCCTCCATCACAAATGACCGTGGTGAGGTCCTCAACTCCCCTGTCGACATTGAGGAATGTCTAGTCTCTCACTTCAAACAATCCCTTGGCACCAAAGCATCCCTGCCCCTCTCCTTTGCGGATCTTCACTTGACGGAGTCCAGAACGCTCGACCAATCCAACTGCACCTCCTTAATCCGGCCTGTGGACTCTAAGGACATCAAGCTAGCCCTTCTCTCCATCAAGGATGACAAAGCTCCCGGGCCGGACAGTTACACGGCCGAGTTTTTTAAAGCTGCCTGGGATATAGTAGGGGAGGATATCTGCCAGGCAATCAAAGGATTTTTCCACAGTGGCAGACTCCTCAAAGAAGTCAACTCCACTATCATCTCCCTCATCCCAAAATCTGACGCAGCCTCCTCGCCCGGGGACTACAGACCCATCTCCTGTTGCAATACTCTTTATAAGATCATCAGCAAGATCCTCACGGATAGGATGAAAGGCACCCTTCCCTCCATTATCAGCAAAAACCAATCAGCCTTCATTAAGGGTCGCCTTATCTCTGATAATATCCAACTTTGCTCCTGCCTGATGAAAAACTACCAAAGGGCCCATATCTCCCCGCGGTGTATGATGAAGATGGATATCAGGAAAGCCTTCGACACCGTGGACTGGACCTTCCTCCAGGACACCCTCTCCTATCTTAACTTTCTCCTAAATTCAACAACTGGATCATGCAATGTGTCACCACCGCTTCCTTCTCGATTAACATTAATGGCTCCCCCTCTGGGTTCTTCAAAGGGGAACGTGGTCTACGCCAGTGGGACCCTCTCTCCCCCTACCTTTTTGTGATAGTTATGGATATGCTCTCCCCCTCCTGATCAGCTCCCCCAAACCCCTGGTTTTCGCTTCCACCCGTCCTGCAGCTCTCTCCGTCTCTCACATCTCCTCTTTGCTGATGACGCTCTCCTTTTCTGCAGAGGCGACCACGACTCAATTTCTCTCATGCTTGGTAAGGTTGAGCGTTTCTCTGAGGCCTCGGGGCTTAAACTAAATCCAACAAAATCTGACATATTCCTGGGAGGAGTTAACCCCATCCTTACGGATTCTATCCTCCACTCTATCGGCTTCAACCTTGGCTCTTTTCCTTTTCGGTACCTGGGTATCCCCATAACCGCTAGGAAACCGAAAACCACCGACTTTAACCCTCTCATTGACAGCATCCGTAGATCCATCTCCGCCTGGGCGGGCAAGTCCCTCTCTTTGCGGGTCGTCTCTCCCTCATTCAAAGCACTCTTTTTGGCATTGTCGGCTTTTGGGCCTCCTGTATTTCCATTCCCAAAAATGTTATCAAGAGCATTACTAAGTACTTTCGCTCTTTCCTCTGGTCAGGGGAGACGGACCGTAACACCACTCCTATGGTGGCGTGGGAGTCCATTACGGACACAAAAAAGCACGGGGGCTTGGGTCTTAAAGACATCCACAAATGGAACTTGTGCTTCATTCTTAAAACCATCTCCTCGATCATAAATGACTCGGAGCGCCTGTGGATCCAATGGATCCACAACCTCTTTTTGAACACCCAAGACATTTGGACGGTTGCGGTAAAGGGAAATGACCCTTGGGCCTGGAAAACCATCCTCCACACCAGGGACTGGTGGATCAAGCAGTGCGGTTCCTCTGAAGATGCCTCCTCTCTGCTTTATTCCTACCAACCCCAACCCCCTGTCAGCCTTTTCTACAACGACATAACCCCTCCCGCGAGATTATTTGTCTGGCATAACATTTGCTGGAATTCCTGGGCCCTTCCCAAAGCTAAATTCATCTTATGGATTACCTTTAAAGGTAGGTTGAAAACTTGCGATAAGCTCCAATCTTGGGGCATTTGTCTTGCTAACAGATGCTGGCTCTGTGAGCAAGCTCTAGAGACTAGCCACCACCTTTTTTTCCAATGCAGGTACTCTAGCAGAGTTTGGTGGAGCATCTGTGACTGGTTGAAGATCCCAACAAATAGGAACAGCCTTTGTAGCTGCTCCCACTGGATTTCCCGCTACTGCAAGAGGAATAGCCCGATCGACCGAGTAAAGAGAGCTATCATCGCTAATGTGGTTTATTACATATGGATTGAGAGATGCAACCGCGCAATGGCCAACAAAGCAAAGAGCCCTGCCCCTTTAGTTGTAGACATTAAAGCTGCCGTAAAGTCTACTATCTGGATGAAGATGGGTCACTCTAACAAAGATTCACTGGCTGGATAGAGTGCTCTGCTCCTAGCCTTTTTGTATAGAGGGTTTTTTTGGTGTTGTGGAAAATTTTGTTCCCCTCCCCTCCTTTCTGATATCCCCTGCAGCTAGATTCACGCTTGATCATGTTATTGAGGGTTTTTGTATACCCCCCTCCCCCGAGCCTTTTTGCTTATATTTTGTAGTCTGATATATAGGCCTCTATATATCAAATTTTGTAAAAACTCTGTCTATATATATATTCATCATTACCTTTTCAAAAAAAAAAAGATTTTCATAATGAGTATACAAAAATATCCACCTACCTAAAGCTTAAATTATCCATTTTGTTCTCCAAATACTAACTTGACTTGAGAATTAAAGAATCATATGGAACTTTCCAAAATTAGATTACCATCTTTAAAGCTATCCATATATAAATAAAGATAATAACCCATTCAAATTCAATAAGTAATTATATTACACATTAGGCATACACATTTTTCTCTTTTTTTATTAAGAAGTTTTTACTTAAGATAAGTTTTTTAATATCACACATAAGCTTTGTAATAAAATTCAAATATGGTATCCTTTATTATCCTAAATTTCACACATCCTCACATCCAAATTGTGAACTTCCCTAAAATAAGAAAGTATCTTCACAATTGTAAATTCAACAAAATACAAAGTGCTATACTCTTATGACACTCTATTTTTTAGAAGAAACTATTAAACTCTAATCCGCAAAACGACGAACGGCAACTCGAGTGCCATTTGGTTTCAAGGGTCAAAAGTTAGACTATGAGCATTGTATTAAGTGGCAAGATTTTCAATGAATTAATGTTTGTAACTAGTATGAGAAGAAATTTCATCTATACTAGCTAAATTACTGATTTTTGTTTACGCTACTCACACTAAATTGACTTGAGGATCGAAGAATCATACCAAGCTTCCAAAATTAATTTACAAACTTGATAGCTAAATATACATAATGAAGATTCATAAAGCATTCAATTTTAATTGGTAATTAGAGTAAATTCTAGGCGCATATGGTGACATTTTATCTATTTTCTTTTTACATAGTTGTTACTTTAAGAGAACCCTATTAATATCAGATCTCATGTAATATCCAAAGTTTTTGCAATCCAAAATATGGTAAACCACAATATCCAAATTGTCACACATCTTAACATCCAAATTGTAACTCTCCTAAAATACAAAGTGTCTTCACAATCTAAAATTGTGAGTCTCCATAATAAATACAAAGTGTCACATACCTATTTTATTTTTTAGATGAAACTATCACACTCTAGTGGCGAACCAGCACCATAATTTTCTCATTGGTCTTTGCTCTCCATTCCACACTCAAGAGATAATATTTTACTAGTACATATCGTTCGGTGAAAAGAAATATCTTTAAGGTGCTCTCAATCGTTGTCTTTATAGTTGAAACACAACCTGACGATTATAACTGTTACGAACTCACTCAGATACCTACAATGAATGTTATTACCAAGGTTGCGAAAAACGGTACGGAGCCTCAATACGGACCGATCAAAATACGGAGTACGGGAGTATCGATACGAGCAAGACGGTAGTAAAGATACGAAAGACTTTTTGTAAATATTTAAATATGTCCCACAAAATGGAAAAATATTGTTGAAATAAAAAAAATGTTTATGCATATTGTCTATTATTCACTTTACTGAGTCTCATCAAAATTTAACAAAGGGTCATCTGAGTCGAGCGGCTGAAACTCTGGATCCCAATTAGGAGTGGCTGTTAGGTCGGTTAGATTCTCTTCATGAATGGGCTGAGTGTCCCGTTTCCTCTTTTGTCTGCTCCCACTTGTTCCAGACACACTATCATGGGTCAAATTTTCATTGCTATCCATTTCCTCTATCCACTCATCATCAGAAAGCATTTCTGGACGAACTAAGCAATCTTCATCATATTTAGTCTTCTTGAGACGTTTCTGAAGCAGTTTTTTGTTGTATGCCACATAAACCAAATCGTTCAAGCGTTCCGATGTCAATCTATTGCGCCTCTTTGTATGAATCTACATAAAATTATTTGGTTAAAATAAATACAATATATCAGATTTAAGATACGATATGATATTCTTACCCAATTAAACGTACTCCAATTTCGTTCACAGGCAGAAGAAGAGCACGTTAGACTTAGGACCTTCACTGCAAATGATTTGAGTTCCTTAGTTTCATCTCCCCATGTAATCCACCAATCAACTGCAATAAAAATATTAAAATTAAAAATGAAGTATAATAAATTATGCATGTATTAGAAAGTTAGTATATATGATCACTCACAAGGGGTTAACTGATGAACAGCTTCTTGAGCAAGCTTGAGTCCAAATAATCCCTCTTTCTTTATAAAGCTTAATTGTTGTTTCATTGCTTGAGATCGTTCTTCAAATTTTGAGATTAATTTTGTCATGCAATTAACTAACCCCTTCTTGATTTCTGGTTGAGTACATTTATTCGCCGCATATTGGAATTGTGGATTCAAAAAGTAAGCTGCTGCATGCAAATCTCGATGTAGTTGGAATTCCCACCGCTAATCAATAATCTTCCATATCTCTGCATATGAATCATAATCATCCTCCAGGTATGAAGCTATCTCCTCCTTAGCTTCATCAATCGCTCCGTACAGAAACCCCATCCCAGGACCTTTTTCCGAATCTGCAAGTCGTAACACCCTAACAAGAGGTGTTGTTGTTTTCAAAGCATAGATGACATCCAGCCAGAATAGTCCATCCCTTAAGATAATCCTCTTGACATCAAGACCATCATTCTTTTTGGCTAGTGTACATCCTGCCCACTCAGTTGAGGTGAACATTTGCTCCAGTTGTTCACGTAAATCCACCAAGCGTTGAAGTGTCAAGAATCCAGTTGCAAATCTTGTTGCTGCAGGACGAACCAAATCCTTTTTTGCATATTTTCTCATCAAGGCTAATACCCATGAATGGTTATAAATGAATGATATCACCTATTCACACAACAAGTTAAAATAATTAGAACAATGCTGCAACATACATAATGTAAGAAAACATAGAAAAGAATTATTAATTACCTTCTTAGCCTTTGACAATGCAGCTTTATGTCGAGGTAATTTTCCGATGTCTTCTAAAATTAGATCCATACAGTGAGCAGCACATGGCGTCCACCACAATCCCTGTCTCTTCTCCATCAATAGTTGTCCAGCTTTCTTGTAATTTGAAGCATTATCGGTCACAACTTGGACAACTAAATCTTCACCCACTTCCTCAACAACATCATCAAGCAAATTGAAAATTAAATTGGCATCTTTCACCACATCACTAGCATCAATTGAATGTAAAAACACATTCCCATATGGATTGTTAACAACAAAGTTAATCAATTGTCGTCCCCTCGTGTCTTTCCACCCATCAGATAAAATAGAGACACCATTTTCTGCCCATGTTTTCTTTACCTCGTCCACACACTTAGCAACTTCTTGTACTTCATCTTGTAGTAAAGTTGTGCTAAGTTCATGCCTGCTCGGTGGCTTATATCCAGCACCATAATTTCCAACAGCGCGTATTATGCTACGATAAGAGTCACTTTCTACAACATTGAAAGGAATCGCATTGCTGAAGAAAAATCTAGCCACTTCACGATCAACCACATCACGTTGATCCTTAATTGACATGCCAATTTTTTTTCCTTTGTTGTTTCTCTCACCCATCATCTGACTGTCATCACCACCTCTAGGGTGGGTAGCTACAAATAAATCCATGGGACCTCTTTTTTTCCTTATATATTCTAACACACTTTCTCCACCCAATGAATCCTCAAATGTGTCAGTTAAGGTAGTGCAACGATCAATGTTCTCCTCCCTCAGCAGTTGATTGGTTTTCTTTGTCTTCTCAATTTTTTGAAGAACTTCTCTTATTTCTTGTTTCACTGACGGTGGGACTTTATCGCATGGTGCAATATCTCCTTGTACACCAGCCAAATGTAATTTCAATCTCGATACCCCACCTCGATATTATTCTCACAATAACGACAACGAAGTAACCTTTTACCATCTTCTTCGAGTTCATCACATGACTCCAGGCTATGTCTCTTTTTTTACTCATATTGTACAATTTTTAAAAACTGCGAACAATGTATATTATCACATAAACTTAATTAAAAAATCTACATGATTATTGAAATTATTAAAAAAATATATAAATAATAAATGTATATTTTTATTTCACATATATAAATGTCGAATTTTGTTTTTGACCATATATCGTGAATTTTTAATTTGTAGTTTTGTTATCAATTCACACAAAATGAGAAACACTTACGCAGAGTATTTCTACACAACCATTTAATCTAATATATTAGATTAGACGCATCTTTTTTTTTCAAGCAAATAACAGATTCTAGATAAGTGACTAATTTGTTTTATAGTCTGTATTTGTATCAATGTTATATTGCCAATAGAAAGTAGAAAAAAAAGGATATTTACCGATTTCACTGTTTACTTTTGTGGGAAGAAATATCAATCGTACCAGAAAGGATGAGTTACTCTAGCAATTTGTTCCTGGATTTCAGCAGAATAAAATAAGTGAACCACTGCAACAGCCTAGCCTGCACTCTGCACACCACAGTAGCACTTTGTTTTGAAGAAGAAAGCATCACTGCAGCAGCACGTAAAATGAAAAGAATTAAGCATGAACAATCATGACTTTGGCAGACTGGTTAACTAATTAAGAATAAAGAAAAAGCAGCAGCACACTAACGTGTATGTTGCTCTCACTGATGTACTGCAAGTCTGCAACTTTCTGATGATCTGATCGATGAAATGAAGAAGCGGTGGCGACTGGCAACCATCGACAATGATGACTATTTTTATAATCATAATTAAGAGATAGAGGAGATTAGGGTTGTAACGTCAGCATTTGAAACTGAAACATTTCAAATTCTGTTCTGGATGACTACTTTTTAGGAGCTTCCGTTTTCAGTAAAAAAACGGTTGATACGTAGCTCTCACCGTTTAAACGCCCGTATTCACTAATTAAACGGTGTGCTTATTAGTTCGGTAATGACACGTCCGAATCAGAACGTAAATTTGCAGAGACGGCGGTACGGCCGTATAATTCGGCGTACCAAAACGTTTTTCACAACCATGGTTATTACAACGTTGTCAAATGTATACATAAGGAAAGTGAACGACTCTTTTAATAATAGTACGAATCGTGCTAAGATAAAGAAGTTCAATATGGGCAATAGTCTTGACTCTCTCACTAACATAGATAAAAAAAAATTCAAAGCCACAAAGTTTCCCATATACCTAATTTATTTAGAAACTATCACACTCTAATATAATTAGCGAACATCACTATTGAGCAAGTTGTATTAAGTGGTAAAATTCCCAAAAACGTTTGTAAGTGGTTAAATTATTGATTTTGTTTCTCTACACAACACTTGTTGTGAGAATCTAAAATCATTTGAGACTTCCAAATTTATTTTCCAAAACTTTTCACAACTATCCATACATAATGCAGAAAATAACCCGTTGTAGTTTTAAATTGGTAAAAAGATTACAAACAAGAGCAAATGTGATATTTTTATTCTTTTTTTCATTACAAAGTTGGTACTCTAAGAGAACCGTTTTAGTATCTGATCACCCTACAATAAAATATGATATCTCTTAATATCCTATGTGTCACACATCCTAACATCCAAAATTTGAACTCTCCTAAAACATAAAGTACATTTACAATTTAAACTTATGAACTCCCTTAGAATACAACGTTTCCCATACCAATCATATTCTTTTATTTTAGAAGAAACTATAGCCCTCCAATTATCGAATCGACACACGACGGCAAGTAGATAATTTAGGTTAAAAGGTCGAAAATTGTAACTCATGAGCATTGTATTATGTGGTAGATTTTCATAGAACGTTTGTAGTTAGTATAAGAAGAAAGTTATTATACTAAAAACTCTAACCTAAAGCTAACTACCAATTTTATTTACCTTACATCACACTAAATTGACTTGAGAATCCAAGAATCATATTGTAATTTCAAAATTAATTTAGAAACCTTACAACTATCCATATATAATCCAGATTAATAACTGAATTTCAGTTTTAAAATATGGTAATTAGATTAAACACTGTGTTCACATGGTGACATTTGTCTTTTACATATTTGTTACTTTAAACCTACCCTCTCAATATCTGATCTGATATAATATCAAAGCTCTTGCAATCCATAATATAACCATTATGTTCAAATGGTCACATACCCTAACATCCAAATTGTGAACTCGTAGAAAATAGAAGCTCTTGTACAACGCGTCACCGTAATAAGGGAAACATATTCCTTCGTTGTCCTCCCCCTGCTCATCTTCAGATTTTGTCACTGATGTTTTAATGGCCACTATCACCATCATCAACGGTGTTACCAACACCAGTAGTACTCTTCCCATTTTTTATCCGCTCTCGATTATGCACTCAAAACAGAAGATTCAACTCATACAAATCATTGGGTGAACAAAATTGTTTCTCAATCATTGCCTCTATAGGTGAAAGGCAATGAGCGATTATCAACGAACCCATTCAACATGTACAAAAAATGTTATTATGAAATTGTTAAATGTATACATAAAAAAATTAAGGGGATTCCAACCGCTCTTTAAATAATATTACAAGCAAGTAAAACTAGAGAGGTGCCAAATCGCAACAATGGCATATCTTGTTAAAACGGTGATAAAAGAAAGAATCGATGTATTTCATTGAATTGAGAAAGCTCTCTTTTACAGTATTTGATCTCGAGAGTCGGTGCTCTCTTAATCAGTACATGTTTGTATATGGACTATATGTAGTCCGATTAAAGAAAGGAGAGTAAGAGACGGGTTGGTCAAACAGACCATAGGGAGAAAAAGGGAAGGATAAAAAATACAAGATAAGCCTAATACAATCTATAAACGTACATGTTATAAAGTCCTAAGTACAAACTATATAACCTGCATATCTATATTCTGTCATCCCCCTCAAAGAGTACTTCCTTATGCTTTTAAGGGAAAGCAAAAGAGTGCTCTTTGTGCTGAAATGCTGATGTGTACAGAAGGAGAATACCTGTTGCATTTAGCTTCCCTTACTGCTGCGCTGCTTGTGCAACCCCAGGGGTGTGAAAGAGTTTTTGTAACTCTTTCCCGTCAGAGGCTTGATCATAAGATCGGCTAGTTGATGCGTGCTGGGGACGTATTGTACCTGTATAAGACCACCCTGCAATTTCTCCCTAACAAAATGACAGTCTAGTTCTACATGTTTGGTTCTTTCGTGGGATACAGGATTTCTAGCTATGTGAATGGCAGCTAGATTGTCACATTTTATGGGTATAGGAGTTATGTTAGGGACTCCTATCTCTTCTAAAAGCCTACTTAACCAGCTAAGTTCTCCCGTTACTTGACGCATTGCCTTGTACTCCGCTTCGGCAGAAGATAAGGCAATGAAAGTTTGCTTTTTGGATTTCCAGCTCAAGGGGGAATCTCCAAGAAGAATAAATAACCAGAGCACATAATTCGCGCACGTGTGTTTGCATGTGGTTTCGTGTTTTAGTCTCGTATTACCGTTACGTACTCGTCTCGCGTATGTGCATGGAATTTCCCGCATATATACATATACTCTTTACGCACATACATAATGTTTGTTACTACCCTCGTTTAACCAAATTATGTCTTGGTTTATGTACGTAATATCTGTATGTTTGTTTAACTAAGTTGTTTGGTGAATACGTCATATTAGTGTTTTATCGTAGTCGTTATTTCTAAATCCACGTACACTACTTTTTACTAATATGTTTGTAATTTTTTTTCTCTAATCCATGGTTCTTTCCACCTTAACCTTATATAATTCACCCAACTATTATATGTTCATCGTATTATAAATTCATAACATGGGATTTATAATGTTTCCTTTACTTTCAAAGTCATGTTATGTGAATTGTAACATTTATCATAATGAATCTATTCATCATTTTATGCGAATGTTTATAAGGTATGTTTTGTAACACCCCACTCGTTAAACCCGTATTTGAAATACCCCATAAATTAATCTAAATTAATTTAGGGGATTTCTTTTATTAAACCCCAAATAATACTATTAAACACTAAATTATTATATATTTATGAATTTAATAATAAGATTTATAAGTCAATAAATCTTGGAAAATTTTCGAGACACTCAATTATATTATAAGATTTTAGAAATATTTGGAGCATTGATTTGAATCATAAAAGTCAATATAATCATAGAAACCTTAAAGCTTCTTAAGCCTGGCTAGGGTTGACTTTTTGAGAACGGTCAACCAGCCCATGAAACCTATAGCAATAAAAAGGTTATGGAAAACCAAAAATATTGATAATAAGAATGTTAAAAACGGATCATCCTAGCCAAAATTATGATATAATGAAGTTTAGAGCCAAAATTTAGAAGTTTGCTGATGTGGCTAGGGTTTCCTGACTTAGCCCCTGACTCAGCTGCACGCCTCGTGAGTCGTGCCACGCTTGATTGCCAGTTTTCCCCAAAACAACGGCTAAGTCTTCTCAGCAACCATCAGAACGTTGCCCCATTTTCAGACTCCATTTCTCAGCCACCACTTCGTATTTTTTAATGTCGTCTTTTACATTTTATTCTCCTACAACTCTACTTTCGGACCATTACTCACACTTGACCTAACTCTCCCCACATTCATCACAATATCGATCTCAAGTTGCCTCCCCGAGTTCTGGAAACTCAGAAACCCAGAAATTCAGAAAGGTAATGCAAACTTCGTCCTATCCTATCTTCTTCGTTTGTGAATGAAAATTCACGAACCATAGCTTGTTTTCTAGATCTTTAATTACTCTA